>OX422197.1:4571192-4646192 GCA_949130485.1 Agelas oroides | reverse complement strand
CTTTACCGCTGAAAGAAAGTTGGCCTTGAGGGTGAATGCAAATGCCTTGCTTATTTGGCCCTTGGATTTGAGGCAACTATACCCCTATCTGACTACTTTCCAATGCCCTTACGTACATCTGTGAATTCTGCACTGATGCTTAGTTCGGTAACATTTGACAGCACAGACAACAGCTGGAAGAGGGTAGCAGTGGGGCCAGTGGAACTACCCACACGCCAGTTGTTCTCAATAAGGGGGATCTGGGGAGATCAAGAAAACCAAAAGTGACTGCAACTTGAGGTCAATGACAGCTGCATGATAACATTATTCAGTTGGCATGTGTATTCCACATGTTATTATGAAGAGAACAAAGTGATGATGGAGGAGGCATGTGAGAGTTTAATAAACACCTCCACTTAGCTTTAGAGTGGATTCATGGCTTATAGTATGTAATTATGAACCATCATTCTTACTGAGTATGTGAGAAATCTATCGACGATGTTCCCATTTCGTGTAACAATAGGGTAAGGGAAAGTTCCGATCAATGTTTGGTTCAGAAGAGATCCAGTCATCCTACAAGGAAGTACCAAGTAACTGATGTTAGACAAGGAACAAAGGCATACTGTTAGATGTATATACATACCCCCATCTACTCTGAAGGCAGAACAAGAATCAATCAAGTGTCGATCATACCTAATAAAGGTGGTGCCTCTGTTGATGGTGCCAGTGTTTGAGATGGCTGCCACTACTCGGAACATGAGACCATAGGAGGCCTGTCTATCTCCCAGGAACCTTTGAGGAGCAAACAGCTGGGGTTCATCATTCACTACCAGGATGTAGCCAAGGCCAGAAGCATCACTGTGTAAGAAGATAAAAAGAAGTGATTAGTTAATGACAGTTGTTCTAATGATATGTTGAGCATATGCTACACATTGCTCAGTAAACCACATCTTAGTTCTGTGGTGCATAATCTTTGCATGCACAAATGCCCTATGCCTGAGATTTAAAAATGCACAGTTGCATGGCAGATTAATCACCCCACATGCAGCAGTCAAATTTACTACAGCTGACCAATGACTAAAGGAAGCTGTCTACAATTTGGAAGCCAATTTTTGCCATTATGGTAGGCCTCACAAAAACATTTTGAAGGGCAATGCTGAACTGACTGGCTGACCTTAGTACAAATGAATCTTCTAGTTGTCCAATTGCAGTCCGCAGCTGCCATCCATCATTGCAGCTTGTTGAATTCTGTGTGCAAAGGGTGGTAAACTCAGACTGCACGGCACCCAATGCATAGTTTTCAGAATCCACCACGCATGTATCTGACCTTCCTGAGCAAGTACACTCTATACATCGATCTCGGTTAATGCCATCAGTCATAAAATAGCCAACTGGACATTCACTGCAAGTTTGACCAATGGTATTTTCAACACAGCTACACTGACCGTTAGTGATGTTGCACGCTTCTGATGCACTGCCCAGTATGTTACAATTGCAGGGAAGACAACCATTAGCTGAGATGTTGTAAAAGCTGTCAAGGCACTGATCACATTTCAAACCTCCAACCCCACTGGGGCATGTACACTGGCCTGATCTATCACATTCATTTGACAGAGCATACTGGGAGCACTGGCAGGGAGAACAACCACCAGAGGTGAGGTTAAAGGAACCAGGAAGACATTCGCTGCATGTCCTATTCCCTGTACCAGTTTTGCAGCTGCACTGGCCAGTTACAAGATTACAGACAGAGCTTGTGGAGCCCTCCTGGTGGCAGTTGCAGGCTGTGAGAATAGAAGATACAGTGTGGTTAAGAATCAGATATTAGTTAGTTACAGATGTAACATCTAGGACGTATGTAACTGCAGTATATGGAATAATTACATCCTCGTTCCCAGGCTCCTCCCCAAATTTGCTGAATACTGTACTGGGAATGAGGCTAACTTTTAGCAGCATATGCAGTTCTGAGCAGAGTGTTATTGTGTACTTGCATGATGTACGTCTTGTGCATACCTTCACATCCTCCTACAGAGAAATTGAACCATCCACTCTGACAAGTGTCACACTGTCTTCCTGTCACTCCTGGCTGGCAATCACACGCCCCCCCAAAGATAGTGCAACTGGATGCATTCACTGATCCAGTCATATTGCACTCACAAGCTGTTGGTAAATAAGGAGGTACATGAGAGCTCGCGTGGATTGTTACTATTAGCTATGCAATTAAGTTACAGATTTTAAAATTCTTGTGATATGCATTACACATACATAAGTAACTACAGTTGAGTTTTGGTTGACCAAGGCATTCAACTGCAGGAAAACTTAACATTGAAAATCTGTCCTAAGTTGACAACATAGTTGGCTGGTAAGCATTTGCCACTTGATAATAATACAGCAGAGTTAATATAGCTGATACCTACCAAACACCTGCCCAAAGAATTCTGTGGAGAGAGTGAAGGAGACATCTTGGCACGGGGAATTTGAGGAGTTTGTAGCTTCACGAGGAAGGCAGGGTTCAATGATGTCACGCTGATTCTGGGGACTCTGGGAGCTATAGAATGCACTGACTGTTGGGACACTAAAGTCTGGGAGAAGGAGCAGCTGTAAAAGAAGATATTGCCATATGAACACTTGTTTTCCAAAGCTGACTGTGTCTTATGACATTTGTGATTTTTTCCTCTATAGCTAGATGATTCACTTACTGAGTCCAGCAACCAGTTTATTGCTGCAGTGAAGGTATTGTATTCCACTACAATCTCGTATCTTGCCACACTGGACAGACACACAGAGTCAATCTGATGGTGTCGCTGGTCTGGAGCCAAGGTCACCGGACCTAACAGCCTAAACACTGTTCCATTGATAGGTACACAGTTCAAATCAAGTGTCACTGGGTCAAGACTGTATACTCTGAGGGTGACACCATCAACTTGTGTAGTGGTCTTGAGTGTGTGCGTGTTTAAAAAGAAGCTTTGTAATCAAAGAGAGCTTCTAGTCACATGCAGGTTCATCCATTATGCAATATGCTACGTAAGATCTGGGCTATTGATCCCTAGTGGACCCTAGGACTATATCCAAGCTAGTCTAAGAGGCACTGGCGAAACAACAGCAGTGTAAGAGACCCATTAACAGTATACATACACAAAAAGATGTTTGAGATGGATAAATCAGTCCAGTAAAGATTTAAGGCCCTTCACTGTGTCCCATACCAAGTATCTGATGATGAGTTCATACTGCGAATCCTGCAGGACCTGCACCACAAATCTTGCTGTTCCTCTGTCAGGAAGGGAAACTAGTCCTCTGCCTGTGAATGGTTGGCCGCTCATAGGGTAGACAGTAGTAGAGCCCTAAAACAAACGTAAAACATGAGTCAAACTATGTACAATGGTCGTGTTTAAGATCTGTCCTTCATCCCTTTTCAACCAATGCCAGACTGTGCTCACTGCAGATGATACACCCTTCCATGCAGTTCTGAGATGGCAGTTAGACAGTATGCTAAATGTACCTGATCAGTTTCACATAGAACACAATTGCCTACATATGTACATAAATAGTAGCTATTATTTAACTGAGATGGGATTGAGGCTTAGCTGCAATAAATGGTTAAATTTCACAGTAGCCAGACCTCTGAAAGTTCTGCGTCTTCCGCCTCAAACAGGATAAAATCCAGGGGCCTGAAGAAGTAGCCAGGAAGTGGAGCTGTACATGTGATGGAGTCAATGTTGGGTTTGCAGGGACACTGGGCATCTGTAGTGCTCTGGTTACAAATGGTAGACTCTGAGCCTCCGAGGTTGCAGCCACAAGGGAGGCAGCCCCTGCTCACATCATAGAAGCCAGGCTGCAGGTGCAAACACAGAACTTAGTTGCAATATGCAACTGAGAATGTGAGTTGAGATCTTACATGCCATAATGATGTTGCATAGCTAATGTGCATTGAGGTCTGAAAAATATGTAGCAAGCTACGTATGCATGATACTAACATTGTAGCTAGTATTATGATAGCAGGATCCGAGCTATTGCCTCACCATGCACTCACTGCAGTGATCACCCCGTGCATTCTCTGTGCACTCACACCGCCCCGTAGTCTTGTTACACAGTGACCTCCCATTACTCTCAATTGTGCCACTGGGATTACAGTCACACTCTACAATAGGTAATAGGAAGAAGTAGATACATCAGCAAATTCTAGAGTGTGTGCAGGTGAACTGCCTGAGTATAGATTAAGTATAAACTTGCAGGGCTCCGAGTTGGAGTGAGCTAACATAAACAGTAGGTTCACACATAGTGTGCACATCAAATTCAGAGTTATTCCTAATGTGCATAATGGCATTCGACTAATACTGGTAAAGCCTGAACAAAATACAAATCTAATGGTTGTTTACAGGGAGAAAATGTCCACAATTCCCCCCCCCCCCCCCCCCCACAGGAGGTTTGGAGGACTTTATCTGTATGTGTTATAATTATGCATGTTATAACTGTCAAAGTGTTGCGGTTGCTATCCTAAAAGCATTAGCTACTAGTTACTACTGCTATGACACACCTTGGCAACCTAGAGGGTTCCCACTAGTGAGGTTCCAGAAGCCGTCTGCACATTCAGTACACTGGCGAGAGTTGGGGTCCACATTAGCCTTGCAGTTACACTGCCCCTGTGCATTGCATAGCCCACTGTTGTTTATGCCAACTGGGTTGCAGTCACAGGCTGTGAGGTAAAGGAGTAAGGTGTGCAGTAGGAGAGGAAGAAAAAAGAGTGGAAACATGCAACAGTAATAGGACAGGAAGGGTGATGCCAGCCAGCCTGGAAGATTCTGACAGAAGTATGTAATTCTGATCTACGTACTATATGCCAGAACAACTGTAGAGTATAATTTACTGAAGCTGCTCTCTGTAACCAAGTGGTTCTTGCCATACAATTCTGAGAGACTACACCTGTCATTGACATACCTATGCATATATTGGGGTTGTCCAGTAGCAGGGTAGGATCCTGGTAGAACTGTGGAAGGCACTGTTCACACGTATCCCCCATTGTGTTGTCGGTGCAGTTGATACACAGGGCAGACATGGAGGACACATTGTACTGGCAGTCAGCAGCATGGTCATTGCACATACACTCTATATAAGATAGGTGTTGTTGAGGGAGAGTAATATGAATGTATTAATTAGTACACACACACACACACACACACACACACACACACACACACACACATGCACACACACTCCAGTAAAAGTTTACCATAAGCGTACTCGCCAACACAAAAACAGCACATGCCATTGCTAGTGCATATGCAACTGGTGGCCTTCATTGTCCGGCCTCCCTCACTCTTCAATATGTTCCGTTTGTGTATGTCTATTATCGTCAAAGAATAAATGAGACGGGGGAGTCAGGCTTGTGGATTGGCTTCTGCTTTCTGAGCCGCCATCCATCAGTTTTGTTCAGCACTTGACTCTTCCATGTGCACACCCTCAAGCTGTGAAACACCCCCCCGCACCCTCTTTCATTAAATATATATTATTCATGATGTCCCAAAACTAATTGACATTCCTAAGCTGACAAACACATACATATATGTATGTACATATGTACATTCTGAGAATAGATTCCTCATTCAAAGCCTTGTGCTCAGCAGTGATTGTGAATTTGAGGCAGACTACACCCAGTTCATCAGTGGTACATCATAAACAGAAGAAGCCTGGGGAACAAGGCTAGAGCCCTAACCCTAATGTGGACCTGTATGTATGTCTTGACCCAAGCTCTCCCTGTGTCTAACTCAACGTACTAGGCTGTCCCCCTCTTTACTGTGGGAGAGCCTAGGAATGAAGCTAGCTATGTGATGACATTGTATAGCCTGCCAATTGACCTTTATGTGATAGTACACTACACATAGTTGATGGGGGAAGCCAGCAACTGATTTTGATATCATGATTGCTAGCCCTTGTGATAACTCATGAACTAGTTGAAAGTATAATGTCATTCTGTCTACTTAGCTTGGGGATGTTACTATGTTCATTGTGCATACAATTTAAGAAGTGCCTGACAGAGCAATCACTTAATTGCATAACATTGTGCAGGGTAATTGGGTTCTTAACACACACATTTGATGGCATATGAGACAAATAAGGGGCACATGAAAAACTGGCAATCACTAGGACTCAGGACTCAGGACCTAGCTGCCAACATTCTGACCACTAAGGTACAACTAAACGGCAACAACCAGCTCTCACAATCTTCTGCACATGCAGGTGATAATTATTAAATGCTTCTATCTTGCCACTCAGCCACTGTGCCATCTCAGCATGTGTCATTCTGCAGGGCGTTTTCTCCTGGTGGAGAAGTGTTTCCAGTCAATCCCCAATGCAAGCACATACTGACTGGCTGCGGTATTTCACAGTCTACATGTTTTGTTTGCGCCAGGCAACACAATCATTCTATCACTTCCCCTCATGAACATACCTTGGCAGACATTGGCTTCCGTGTCTGTTCCAGAGGCCCAGGGCACGTTGTTGAACCCAGTCGCACACTGATCACAGTGGACTCCTTCAGTGTTGTGCTGACACATACACCCTGCATACACCTGCATAGCATGGGTGGTACATGTGCATTACATTCATTTGTGACAATGATTTTCTACACAAGAAGACAGCTGTATGAAGACACTAGCTACCTCCAAATTATGTCTCGAGCTATATATACTTGTAGCCCTATGTACTTCAACAAACTAGCCAATGAATACTTCATATAGGCCGTACACATTATAATCCAGCGGACATATAGCTATGTTTAGCTTTGGAGATACATTATATAATACCAGAGTTTCAGTTGCTAAGCAACATAAAGTTGTTTGTATGTGTGAATAGTCATTGATCTGTTAAAAGGCAGATCTATACATTATAAAGAGCCACCCACTGTGCAGGATACATGTCAGCCAATAACTTAGTTAGCACACTTTGCTTGGCTTAGTTCATGTACCTTATTCTGTGCGATGTCTTCACCAGGAGCGGGGGCACACATGGTGGCATGACCGTTGCACATACAGGTGCCCTCCACATTCCACTCTGACACTGCAAAGTACTGGTACATGGTGCCTGCAAGTCGCACGCTCTCGAACATGCTGATGAGTCTCACCCTCAGGTTTGTGATCTGTGTGTAGGCTAGCACAGTATCTGGAGGTGTGGAACTTGGGAGGTGCTGGGAGGTGGAGAAGGTGACCTGTGGGATGGAGAGTGTGATGTAGATTCAAAGCTTACAAACACAAGGTTAGCCTGCTAGTACTATAAATTTCTCTAGCTAAATAGCCGACTTTGCAGACACATGATCAAATGATAAGTTATATTGCTATGTATATATAGCATTGACCTTAAAAAAAGCACTGTACATATATGGTTCTGTATGCATCAAATCTACTCTTAACCTGCAATGGTGCATTATGGAACACACACAACTTGCTGGTAATAATGGTTTTCTATTATAATGGACACACACATGCAACCACTTATAAACAAATTCATAATACTTAATTTATTCATGACTGTTATTAAACACAAACTGCCACACAGTGCAATTTGAGCTTGTAAAGGTACACAAAACTGTACACATGAATCATTTTCTCGATGTACCTACAGCATATCAAGGCAAATACAATGATCTTTGCATCATATAAGTCACAGGTTTAATGAGTCTCTACTCTCTACCATGCAGCAGAACTCATGTGAAACTACATAAAACTCCTAGTTTACTCTGTCTAATAGTGTTTCGAGCAGGTTCGAAAGTGTCGAACCACCTCGAACTCATGCCTGCTACAATATGTACTGGTTGCAATATTGATACACAGCAGACATTTCTAGGTATGTATATCGTAGGTACAAGTATATATGTTACTGTACACATTTACAGGTATGTTACCAGCCATTTTAGTATGTTACTGACTGAGTATATGATACTATACGTACTGTCTGTAATTGCATGGTGTGAAAGAGGCCCTAGTTTCCCTAGTTAGACTGATCTTTTCAATTCTTATGTTAACCTCACTCCCAGCAATTTAAAGAAGGGGTTAATTCTTTACAAGTTAACTGTTACTCACCAGTGCATTTGTAATGGGAAACAACTGCGACTCCACATTGGTGCAGATGGCTTCTGTATTGCTGAGGACTGTGTCTGAGGTCACTACAGTGTTGGGAAGCATAAAACTGCTGTTGCAACTGGCTGAATAGTATCTGTAGGGAATCCATGTCTCTCCATTGTCATGGGAACGTTCCAGTACCATTGATCGGGGTCTTGCTGACTGCCAAACTAGAGCTGTCCTCTCAAATAAAATTGGAGCTTCAAAATCAAGCTGGAGGGTTATATTAGAGGAGGAGCCAATTTCAGAGAGCCACACAGAGCCATTGTTATTGTCATTGATGTTGCTTAATGAGTGTGTAGTGTTGGGGTTGCATGGAAAGCAGTTGGCTGACGGCGATCCAAAGATGCAAAACAAACTACCTGATGAACATGTTGATGTGGAGCCCACAGTTCTTCCTAATGCTAGGTTTCCTACGGGTGGAAAACAACCTGCACTATTAGAACATTGTCCATTACAGGCACTTGACTGCAAGAATAGTAGCAGCAGTGTCCACAGCAGTAAGCCCCTCTCCATTCTCCTTGAGATGAAATGGATGTGTGGTTTACATATGCCTTCTTCCATTGCAACATACACTACCCTGTGAAAACATGTTCATAAACCATAAACAGGTGTTTAGGCAACAAGTTGGCCATAATAGTGATGGCTCATCAGATGTGAGCTGGAAGGTTGTGATAAAAACAAGGTACACACCCCCACCATTACAGAATGAGCCCCACCCCCTTTACTACTGAATGCAAACAAAACAGATGCTAAACGTGTACTAAAGCAAGAAAAGCAAGCAATACGTTTTTTTTTGAACTTACCGTTTCTATGAAATAAAGTGCTTCTTTCACCCCAGTCAAAGATCTGTGTTGGCCATTTCAAACACCCTATGTGAGCTACGCCCCTTCCCTAAACGTGTTCCGCCCTATTTTAGTTTTCACGCATGCGTACTTGCTAGCTTGGTCACGAGAGGGCGGGGCACGTGTTTCTAAATAACGCTAACTGTCATGGAAGAGGGTAGTCGTTGTACCTGCTGCTTCTTCCGTGACGCAGACAAAGACGGAGACGACCCCTGCAAAGGCCGTTGCTCCCTCCCTAAGCCTAAGCGCCAAACTCCGCCGCTGGGATACCACAAGTACGAACTGCGGGAGTGCTTCCCTTGTTACTATTATTCCAGCTACCTCGTTAACAAGTTTCCCTTTGTGAAGTGGCTCGTCAGATACAATGCCCGCTGGCTGTTATCGGACATCATAGCCGGGCTGACAGTGGGTTTGATGGTTGTGCCACAGGGGCTTGCATATGCTAACATTGCGAGGCTACCTCCAAGAGTGAGTCGAGAGAGTGTATTGATCAGAGTAGTGTAGCACTAGTACTCTACTATCTCTCTGTTGATACATGCAGGCTAACAGGATACTTTGGGCAAGTGTTTCATGTTCTGAAAGCAAAGTCAGTGCATTGTAGTGGACTGTGAAAATGAGTCTTCTCGTCCCCAGATTACCACCCTCCAGAGAGTTTAGACTGCTCTCTTTGTGCATACTTTTGTTTTGCCTACCTGAGGCCAGTTTGGGTCTTCACCTATTCCTAGTTGATAATGCAGCAGTGTTTATAGATAAGCTCATGTCTGTCTCCTTCCTCACATAAGGTAAGTCGGGGTAATTCTGAATAAACTTACAAAAAAGCCTTGCGTTAGCAAACCCTATTTGCAGATATCGAACTTCTGTTTACACAGGAGAGTTCTTTAGCCTTCAGACATTGAGTAGCATAATTTTGATCGCTTTGTGTTTACAGACCTGTCCACGGAAAAACATTTTATCACCTAATGCGGAAATTACGTGATTTGGGTAATTATGAATAGTAGACTGCAGATCGCTCAAGTCGGTTGTTTTTTTGCCAAATTGTTATTGTAGGTTCATTACTCTATCGTCAACATTGCTAAGTTGTTTTGGTATCAGAATGCTGCAAAGTTACTGAAATATTGCCAAGTTTCTAGAGGTATGTGGTCTAGGCAAATTTTTGACTGTCCTGACGTTTTGTAGCAGTACGCTGTGTAAACTTCGTCTGCACCAACAAGAATGGCTGTGGTAAAAGCTACCTACTAGACCTACCTGTGTGTGCAATACTGGAGTGCAGTTGTTTATAAAGCTGAAGTAGCGGTGAAATTTTCAGAATTACCCAGTATTCAGAATTACCCCGACTTACCTTATACGTCCTGAGGGTGCATGTCTGGCTCCTCCCTTGAGCCATAACAGTGAGAACTCTTACTTGAACCCTCAGGCAGCTAAGAGCGTTGGGTACTGGTGACAATGAATTACTAGTTTAAGTTGCATGGCCACAAATAACAAACAGTTGCAATAATAGTCACACACACACACACACACACACACACACACACACACACACACACACACACACACACACACACACACACACACACACACACATGCATACACACACACACATGCATACACACACACACACCACACACACACACACACACTACAGTATGGTCTCTTCTCTGCATTCATGGGTTGTTTTGTCTACACCATATTTGGCACAAGCAAGGATGTTACTCTGGGCCCTACGGCCATCCTCTCCCTCCTCACTGCCTCCCTCACCGATGACTGTGGACCCGAAGAAGAGGACTATAGCAGCCGCATCCCTTGTGCTGTGGCACTCACATTCTTCTCAGGAGCAGTGCAGTTATTTCTGGGGATTCTAAATTTAGGTTTGTAAGACAAGTGTGACTAGAAATGTTGTTGATAGCATGCCTGCAACTCTAAAACATGTTTTGCTGTGGGATTTCCTTAGTTACTGCCTTTTCATCATTTAGTTATAGCAGTTATGGGTGGCAGTATGTGTGTGTGTGTGTGTGTGTGTGTGTGTGTGTGTGTGTGTGTGTGTGTGTGTGTGTGTGTGTGTGTGTGTGTGTGTGTGCATGTGTGCGTGTGTGTGTGTGTGTGTGTGCATGTGTGTGTGTGTGTGTGTGTGTGTGTGTTTGACAAGAGTATAACTGTTCTAGAAATCACACAATAAAACTTCATACCTGTAGGTTTCTTGGTGGACTTCATTCCTGTTCCAGTGATCAGTGGCTTCACTTCAGCAGCTGCTATCACCATTGCAGTTGGCCAGCTGAAGGTGAGGATGTGCGTATAGTCACTTGTGGTATACTGCAGTCATTGTGGTAGCTAGTTAGAGGTAGTTACTATTAATGTTTGGGAGCCCTTGCCATAGCAATGGGTTATTTGTCGCAAGACTTATGGGGGGATTGGCAGCTGGTTAGTCAGTTAACAGAAAAAAGCACAGGACAATTGGCTACATTTATATACTTTATCACATATAATGTATTTGCGCCTGTGCTGCTTCATAATCTGCAAGGTGTGAGCACCTGAATAAACTATATTTTTAACAACATTATGTGGGTTACTTGTGCTCCTAGCCAGTTGTGCTGCTTCTACATGTGTAGTTGTGCAATTATACTAGTGATCACAGAAGTGTTAGTGCCAGTTAGCAAGTCTCTCCTCTGCCTCACTCACACTCTCCCCCCCTCCCCCCCTCCCCTTCCTTCAGAACCTGTTGGGCGTTAAGAATGTGAGGAGGGACTTCCACTATGCCATCTATGACCTCTGCAGGAACATTACGGAGACAAAGTGAGTGATACCCACCGGCTCCAGTGGGATGGTCAGAATAGATCCGAATCAGCAATGATGTACATATAGCTATTGTATACTTTCAACATGCATAGTATGATATAGAGCCAAGCTACTTTCCAAGAGGCATGATTTTTGCAGTTTTAAGAATTTGAGCGTAAATGAACCTTGCAATTTTTTTTAATAGCTAGTCCTTAATTCTTTGAAGATTTAACATGGCTGGTTCTCTACTGCTATTTTAGACATACTGTTTAATTGTGGAGTTTAATGTTCACGTTCCACACTTTTCAAACCAATTGCGCATTTAATTATTGCGTTCGGTGCCAATCAGGGTGGGCTACTAATAGAATAATTTGGTATGTGACATGTGACAGCACAGAGAGCTAGAGAAGATGGCAAGTCAAGTCATTGTGCCCGAGATGTACTGCCTAGAGAGTGTTGTTCGTGGCCATCATATTTACAAGCAAGTATGGACCCCTGTGGTGGGAGAAAAGCTAGCGATACCTGTAGATATTGATGCCAATGATCCAAGGGCAGTTGCAGTGCGAAAGTGTGGCGTTGTTGGCACTGCCTTGTTTAGCAGTCCGGCTTGGTCGGCTGTTGGGAGCTTGTTCATTGGCTTTCAGTATCGACTAAGACTAATGATAGCAGGCTAACGTTGTTTAGCAGCATATTTTTGTGTTCCAATTTTTGCAAACTAAGCTAAAACTCACAATTTGCAATTATTAGACCGTCGCAATTAAAACCAGTCCTGCGGTAAAGCTGTCAGATCTGCAGAATTTGCTTTTGAGACAAGTCAGTCTCCTTATGATTGCACCACTTTGTGTCTGCTAACACGCAATCACTTACTTCACCACTTTGACCTCAGTATGTAAAATAGAATTCTGGCTATGCACTGTAGGTACACTATGTACAACAAAACAGATTTGTGTCTGCTCACATGGATGGAAAGTGTACATGTGCTTTAGCTCCAGCACATATAAAGGAGACTATACACAAAGCTCACAGAGAACCAGAAGCTTTCAATCTGTTGAATTTACAAGAAACTAATCTGAAAATGTTGTCTCTCAAAATTTGGCACATATATATATACATGTATACAGTATTCCGAAATGATTGTTGGCCTTTTTGTCTCAGTTTCCACTTTGATAGCTTCAATCGTTGACCTTCAGTTTTTACATTGTCGGTTTCTACCTCTGCGTCAATTCCCAGTGTGTCGTTGTTGACAAGGTGGGAATGTGACGATTGTTGCACACCCTCTGGCCTCCTCTTTCTCCTCTCTCATGTCTTTTTCCTCCCTGCAGAGTATGGGATCTTGTATTAGGCATCTGCTGCATCATACTGGTTGTGTTTCTAAAGGTAACGTTCGGGTGGTTTGTATAGTGTATGTGAGTACAGCTCCAAACTTCATGAAGACACAGAGACAAAACATAAACCCTTTGATACTGAAATCAAATATTTGAGCAGCTGTAAAAGAGGGCTTGCTCTCATACAAAGGTCTGTTGTTTTTTACTTGGCTGCTTGAGAAGGGAGACCAAAGAGCACTCGTAACTGGAGTACTACTTTAGAATGAAGGTGGCATAAGCATTTTCTGTTATGTCATTTGAATTGTCAACTCACTGCTGTCCTATCAGCTACCCACCATGCTACTTTGTAACATAGCCCACCTTTACCACTGTAGTAATAGGATGTAGGGATACTTACCTACCACCTAGAACAGTATCAATCTCTCTCACCTCACACCCAGGGAGAAAGAAGCAGTAGAAGCTATCAATACTATCAGTGTTAATACACATGCCTTTGTATAAGTGTACCATTGTGTAGCTAGCCTGCATAGTCAGCACACAGTTGAAAGTTGCATGCAGTTATTCTTAATCCTATGTTTGGCCTTCCTGTAAAGAGATCTGTTGCATACACATGCACAGTGTACATATTGTACCCAGCCCATGGTGCCAGTTGTATCACGATCAACACCTTGTGTACTTGCAGTGGTTCAAGTCCCACAATATGAGATTACAGCAGAAGAGACTCTGGCTCAGCTGGATACAGAAGATTGCCTTCAAATTTCTATGGCTGTTGTGCACAGGTATTCATAGGGTTAACTCCTGTCAATTAGGTTTAGAAGACGTCTCAATAGAGGACCATTCAATACATGTATAAGCAAATAGAGGAGAATTGTTAACCGTAGTCTTGGTGGATTTAGCTATTGATTTTGTTAGTGATATCTATACAAGGGCACATGTGTGCATTGCACATGTTGTGTGAATGCTCAGATGCAGAGGCCCCAACATGTAGCTAAGACATCTCATCTAATACAATTAGCAAATTCCTTGTAGCAATACCAACCATAAGTTGGTGGGTGGGGATTCAGTGATGATTGATGCAAAATATTGTGAAATTTTATGCTCTGCAATAATACAATTTTCCTTGGTGAAAACCTTCCACTATACAGTGTAGGATGACTCAGCACCTTCTCAGGTTTAGGTTTGATACTATTATAAGTTACCTGTTAGGATGTCAAACCTCGAGGGTGTTCTTGAATAAATGATCTTCTCTGTCACATTGTTTGGTATACAGTTGCATATCTGTTTCTATTCCTTGTTGCAGCTCGCAACGCAGTGGTGGTCTTGATAGCAGCAGTGATCGGTTACACTCTGAGCATCCAGCCCTGGTTCAACAACCAGATCACCTTGATTCAGTACAACGAGTCCATCATGCCAGATTTTGAATTACCAGATCTCTCCATCCAGACGTGTCAGGTGTGTCCGTGTGTACTCTCTTCTTGTCCACTCATGGCTCTAGCCAGCTACTGTATGTACATGTATACATATACCGTATTTCCTTGATTTCTTCCTGCCTTTGAATTAACTCCGCATGCTAGCACTCGCTTGAGCTGAAGAAAATTAACTCCGTCCTCGAATAGTTTCCGCACGGTTACGCAGCCACACTCATTGCTGACAACGAGGACAACTTGGACGACTCAGATTGCTTGTCTAGCCGGTCTGTACTCATGCACTGTACTGCACTGTACGTACCTAGTATTTGTGCCGTACAAAGACGTCAGTCGTGTGCATTTCGATGGTGTACGTGCGACTGGAGCGCATGCTGGACTAGGCTGAAGTTAATTGAACCCGCCCTCCTTTTGTTCCCACCCTCATATTGTACCCACGGTAAGTACGGTCTGAAATTAATAGTACCCGCGGGAAGTAATCAAGGAAATACGGTACATACATATACATACATTATGCATATACACATGTACGCACATTGACAACACGTGAGGATTATGATTGCTTGTATTGTAGCAATAATCTTTGAAGGACACCTGCATGAAAAGTTATGTTTGAGAAGCTTCTACCTGCAATATGGATAAGGCTAGCCACCTGACTGCATTTTATGAATGAGATAGCAGTCCCCATCTTCACGATTATCCCTGCACAGTCGATGAGGCCTGGCATTGGCTGAAACACACCCTGTGTAGTTGGTGACTTTGCTATACTCATGCATACATGTTGCCCTCTAATGGGTGTATAGCTAAAGTAAAGAGTTTTGCAGAATTCAAACCCTTGCAGTCTAGACTTTACACACACAGCCCCTGTATGGGATAACCTAGTACCTTCTTAAATACCAACCGAAGGCTTTCTACAGCCAACACAACAGTCGCCATGTGCTGACACCCTTTGAGTGACATCCACTTGCCTCCATCTGTCTAACCACGTCGCCATATAGGACACTGCTAGTTAATTGTTACATCATAAAGCTCAAATCTACCATCTTATGAATTCCTTAGAATTAAAGGATTGATCCACACGCAGGCTCTATCCAGAGGAGAGGGTGCTGAATCCAACACATACTCATAGCTCAGTTAGGAGGGGCAAAAGACAATGAATGTAGTTCTAGATTTTCATCCTCCAGCTGAAAGGCCCCCTATCAAGATCACATTCAAAAAGCCTGCCTGGGTTCAAGACTGTGTGGTTTTGTCAGGAGTTGAGTGTTGAGTGCCACCCCCACTCAACGCTCAACTCCTGACAAACCAGCTGCCACATTATTGTTCCCATGTGGGGAAAGCTCTGCACACAAATTGAGTGCTAAGAAACAATGGGGACATGGAAGTGGGGCAGTCATGGTTAAACGGGTGGGGCAGTTAAAGGCTAGAATGGAGGGCAGTGGCTAAAAGGTGGGACAGTTAATGGCTAAGTGGGTTACTATTATTCTTTGGGGGGGGGGGGGGGGGGTGGGATATGCTCAAAAACACTGATCTGGATCCATCTTTGCTGCTGACCTATGAAATATCTTTGTTATAATTAATCTAATTGGCGATTTTGAGTACCTGATTTTGACATGTTTTTGTGTTTGCAGAACCTGGGTATAGGTATCCTAGTAGCTCCTCTCATTGGCTTCCTGGAGAGCATAGCCATTGCAAAGGCATTTGGTGAGTTCACCTCCATCTACGTATGTGGGGGCATCTACAAACTGTAGACGTTCACTACTGTGAGTTACCCACAGCCATGATTTGAGTGCCTAACTGTAGAGTCTACTTTATAAAGACTCTCTATTGGGTCTTCATTCTGTGGATTGCTCTACTAACACTCGGCTACATACCAAATATTCTCATGGGTATACTGATAGTGTATGAGCGCAAAAATGGTGTACTAGATGATTTATGATAGCACATACGTATGCTGGCACAGCTTGCATGGAAACATCATTGTAGTAATATTTATACAGTAAGCGCAAATAAAAATTCATTTTTGCTCTGTAGTCATTCTATGGTGCAAAAATCTTACTATTGTATGTTCTGAAATGTATTTATTACTGTTAAGTAAGTGAAAAAGCATATTATGTACTATTTGCCAGCGCTACTGCTGCACTTAGTTTGCTGTTATGTTCTCTCCATCCTACAGCACGACAGGAGGGCTACAGCGTTGAGCCAAGTCAAGAACTAGTAGCAATAGGTTAGCATCCACTAGTGCATGTGCTTCTATAGCCTTGCACCAGGCATGTGTACTCAATCCTCCCCTATGTTAAGATACCCTGGTGTCACTGCATTCTGCAGTTGTTTACTGGCATGGTTGGGTTAAAGGGAATGCATGCATGGGTATACATGGCATGGCTTGGCCATCCTTGTTTCAGATGGTTGCAGTTGAAATATGTATGCTTTAGTATATGTGGTAGTTGCACGATACACCCATATTGTATTAGCCTGGATACAAGGCTAATATCGTATGGAATGGGATTGGACAATGGATTTTGGGTCAGTCTTACACTGTATTTCTTAACTTTGTGAATTTGTCACATGCTTTCCAAATGCTCGCTAAATACATCTCCTTTGAGTAAATTGAACCCAGGTTCTTGCATAGGTAGTTTACTAATTTAAACTAGTATATTAACATAGAAAGTCAGTTTCATTTGAGTAAATTGAATGCCCTTTTCCCGCTTTTATACCAGGTTCTTGCATAGGTAGTTTTACTCATTTATACACCCTTTTAATGAGTATCTATAACATAGTTTCATTCCTTCTGCACGTGTACACACTGGGAAGCACTAGCCTCATTCACTAGTTTCTGCCCAGATTTTTGCCTCTTGTGGTATGAAACTTACATAGCAAGCGTTGAGCATCGAGTGTCTCCTGTCACCACTGATGATGGAAAGTACCTCGATGCCTCTCTTCTGTAGAATGTAACAACAGATGCTGTAGAATTTCTGACATTCTCTGAATTAAATAAGAAGCTAAGTTTTGTTCGTGATAGCTCATAAAGAATGTGTACTTTGCCTATCATTTTCAGGATGCAGGTACACACATGCTCATTTGTAGAAGAGATACTCCCTACATGTGTGGGATACATTCTTCCTACACACAGTAAAAACAGTCAATTTTCTGATGTGTACGTTTCATCATATACAAATCTTCCTACACTAGGGGAATGTAGAACATTGTGGGGCAAGCGTGAGCAAGCGCCATTAAACTGTTATATAGCTAAGGCTTTACCAGTGAAGTATGAGATCACAGCTCACAGCCCATGGCATGTAGCTAAACAAGACTTGTCACTCTACTGTCTGCAAAAGCGCTTAACAGCTTAGAGAAACTGTCACGATTGCAGAGGGTAGCTTGTCATGGGGTGGTACCATAGAATGGGCTATTCCATTTAACAAGGGTACCCCCAATGGGTGACAGTGCTATTTGCCTACCTTGGGACAAAAATTTGGGCTTGACACCCCTAGGAGAGGGAGTAGTTTACGGAGGGTTATGGGGACTTTACTAAAATTTACAAGAGAGTACGGAAGTATCCTAGAATGTTGTTACCCCCTGGGACAGACACTGAAAAATCATGGGGTACCCTTATTAAATGGGATAGCACAATGGAGCCATTCGTTTTACCTAAGTAGCTACTCTTGCTACCTGTAGGCGAAGTCTGAACACAGCCTGGCTTGTAATGCGTAGTCTTTACTTGAGGCATCTTAGAGAAAGTCCGGCAGATGGGGGTCACCACTCATCAGCCGTGAAGCAGAATCTCTGCCGCCTTCTGTGTTCAGGCTGTCTACACAACTGTTTAATAGCATTTGGATACATAGACATATACCATAGGTACTCACGCTTCCAGCTGCCTATTCTGATGTCGCTGCCAACACAACTGCTGTCCATTTTACAATAAGTGCACATGATCTGACTGTCCTTCCTGGCTGTCTTCTATAAGCGTCATCTTTCAAGCTTGCCTTGGAACTCGCTGCCTAAGGCTGTCTAGCTGGCTGCCAAGCTACACTAGCTCTGTTCTAGACTTCCTATTTTACTAGTTTCGTCTCAGACTAGCAGACTGCCTGTCTGTTTGGGATGTCCTCCTACACTAGCTCCATCCAAGACTGGATGTAGAAATTTACATGATTGGCCATTTGATTTCTCTTGCCACATGTATCTCCACACTTGCGCATCGAACAAAGTTGTGCCAATTGATTTGTCAGTGTTTGTAGATTCTGCCGATACCAATATAGTCCTTGTTTGGATCGAAGCAATAACACTTGCAAAAAATGCCTTTTTTTTTTTTTTTGCCTTTCGTGTTAGTAAAAATAGTAGGAGCAGCGTCTAGGTTCTCGCTCTGTAGCAAAGGGAGCTATGATAACAAACACATGGCATTCAAGTGGAGAACTCCTGATGGTACAGAAAACTCTGAAAATCTTGTGTGAGTGGGAGCACACAAAGGATGTCCATCAATATATTGCTGAAGTCTGTGTTCAAAGCACTAGCAGTTTCGCCTCCATGCAGCGTAGATGGGAAATGGTGTCTGACCGTCGTTCTGTATCACCTTGATTGGCTAAGCCTGCACTACAATTTGATGGATTGCTTGCTGGGTTTCAGTGGCTTGTCGTACATGATGTCTAACATGCCCACTCTCAGTCTTCTGCACACTAAACCAAGACCCTCAGTGTGGGTGAAGTCTTCTTACACATTTACACAAGCCGCCTCTCAAACAAACCCAGACTCTCTCTTTCTGTATAACTAGGGTCTGGAGTTCTTAGGGTAGTTTTTCTTCAAAACATCTTATCATAGGTAAGTGCTGTATTGTTATGAACACAAGATAGATGAAGAGCAAACGCAACCGAAACTTTCAGCTTGAACATTGTCACTGTATAGTGTCAGTTATTAGCTTCAAGGGGATCATCTACCGAAAGAGTCTTGCTCCAAGCAAAGGCTGGTCCCCATTTGGAATGGGTTGGATAGCACTTGATCTCTGGTTGACAACCAGAACCATCCCCATTCCCCTTCTGTGGTTCATTTTCTGAAGATCATGACCGCACCCCTTCTTCTGTGGTTCATTTTCTGAAGATCATGACCGCACCCCTTCTTCTGTGGTTCATTTTCTGAAGATCATGACCGTACCCTTCTTCTGTGGTTAATTTTCTGAAGATCATGACCGTACCCTTCTTCTGTGGTTCATTTTCTGAAGATCATGACCGCACCCCTTCTTCTGTGGTTCATTTTCAGAAGATCATGACCGCACCCCTTCTTCTGTGGTTCATTTTCTGAAGATCATGACTGCACCCCTTCTTCTGTGGTTCATTTTCTGAAGATCATGACCGCACCCCTTCTTCTGTGGTTCATTTTCATTTACGTACCTAGTGTGAAGCAGTTCATGGGAGTGACTGACACTAAACCTCTACTGGAGTTATCAAGCTAAAACCATCCTTGATTGGTTCATCAAGAAGTAGATTCACTTCCAAATATTCGCTACCTTCATTCTTTTTATTTTGGCCTTTTTGAGGCCTTCTGCACAGTTTTCTGTTGATTTTTTACCAACCTTACTCTTTTGGTACACTTCACTTTCTGCTGAATCCCAGAGGACGAAGCGAAATATTCATCAATGTCACTCTGGGTTAGCACAGCCTGGTACCAGTCATGTAACTTTGAGTGTACTGAGAATTCAGACCCTTCTTAAAACAAAGGCAGAACAAAATGAAGAGAAACAATTTCTTTTCAAGAAGCTGATTGTACTGCATGAGTGAGAAAATTGGGTATAACTATAAAAATCACCTCAGTAATTGTGTTTGTCATTCGACAGCATGAAGACCTTGGGATTAATGATTCTCTATCGGCCGTGTGTTTCCAGCTCCCTTAGCCCTTTTGTCTACATGATTATGCTCCACACTGTTGGTTGACTATCACTGCAGCTCATGGAAGTGACCTACACCTAACTACTAGAGTCTGAGTCAGTCAAACTGAAATTGTCATCTGAGACATCTCCAAGGGGGTGCTCTCTGGCTTGGGTAGAATCACTGCTTCTGAATGTTCTGCTTTGCCCCTGATGGACTGGGCTGAAGGTCTAGGATCTTTTTTTCCAATCTTTCAAGACTTCTCCTAGATGCTTCTCCTCCACCTTATTTAGTGCTTTGAGATGATGAGAACTTTCTTACAGCAGCCGCATTAGTTCTCACCAGCATACTGTCTGATATTGGCTCTTTCTTCATCTGTAAAATGGTAGTAAGTCCCTCCTTTTACACCATTAGCTCGTTTTTTTTTGTTTTTTACCTTGCCACTTAATTTATGTATCCCTACCTCTTTATTTGTGACAACCTTTGCTCCTTGGGCTTAGCTGTTTTTCTTTAGAACAATGGCCAGGCCAGCCATGGAGCAGACTACATCTTGACTTTGCGGGCCATGGGACACATGTTTCTAGTCGATGCTCATTCCAAATGGTTGGATGCTTACATCATAAATGGAGTAGATGCTAGGCATTGTGCTGACCTCATGATGCTACATAGGTATCTGGTTTATTGGGGTGCTAGCCAATGGCAGTGTTAGGATATCACTCTGTGATTGTTGACTTGATCTTGTATATGCATGATGTACTACCTGAGCTGTACAGTGTGAAGGTGTCCTCTTGACAAATCTTGAGCCACTCATGATGTTGCTGGGGTGAGTGCATATAACAAGTGGCACAAGACCTTCCTGCACAGTGACAATGCAGTGCAATAGTTTTAATGTCATCTATTGTCTGTCCAAAACCCATATCAGTCGTGCCTAAGCCTGTACCTTCATTGCCAATACTGAGAATGTCGAGCACTGTTTACAGTAACTTCAAGGTCTCCTGGTGCCAGACTTCCTGTGCAATACACTCCTGACATTGTAATACAAGGCTTCATTTTAAGAAATATATGTTGGGAATTATGATATTACACGGGAAATGGAAGCAACAGCAGTACAGTGGAAGTTGGGAGCAAATGAGCAAGGTTGTGGCAAGCAAACTAGTTGTTGGTGCATACACCCACTTAAGAAAGTTGGGAATTATAACCTCATACATACTATTACTGGATTACTGGAAATTTAGAATTCCTATTGTGTTGCAGTACAATGGAAGGAAGCAACAGTAGTACAACGGAAGGTGGGACAGGAGGATAAGGTTGTGGCGAGCGAATGAGATTGTAGTGAACACAAAGTTGTTTGTGCATACACCCAAATAATGTACATACGCACATAGGGATGAATGGTGCACCGTTAATTGAATTAAGGTTCATATAAAGTGCAAACAATGTGAGCAGAGGTTGTGGTGAGTGAACAAAGTTGTGGCGAGTACAGAGTTGTTGGTGCATACCCCCACTGCACATGGTGCATACCCCCACTGCACATGGTGCATACCCCCACTGCACATGGTGCATACCCCCACTGCACTTGTATGGCAGGAAATGCATGCATACATACATTCAATGTAAGTTGGGAATGATATAATACCGTATTTCCTTGATTTCTTCCCGCCCTTGAATTAACCCCTCACCCAAGTGCTTGCTTGAGCTGAAGAAATTAACCCCGCCCTTGAATAGTTCCCGCATGGTTACGCAGCAACGCTAATTGCCGGCAACGAGGACCACTTGGACGACTCAGATTGCTTGTCTAGCCGGTCTGTACTCACGCACTGTACTGCACTGTACATACCTAGTATTTGTGCCGTACAAAGACATCAGTCGTGTGTATTTCGATGGCGCACGCGTGACTGGAGTGCACGCCGGACTAGGCTGAAGTTAATTGAACCCGCTCTCATTTTGTACCCGCGGGTAAGTACGATCTGAAATTAATAGTACCCGCGGGAAGTAATCAAAGAAACATGGTATTACAGGGAAATAATTGTGTCGCAGTACAGTGGATGGAAGCAACAGTAGTACAGTGGAAGGTGGGAGCAAATGAGCAAGGTTGTGGCAAGCAAACGAGTTGTTGGTGCATACACCCACTTAAGAAGTTGGGAATTATAACCTCATACGTACCATTACTGGATTACTGGAAATAAGAATTCCTATTGTGTCGCAGTACAATGGAAGGAAGCAACAGTAGTACAACGGAAGGTGGGACTGGAGGATAAGGTTGTGGCGAGCGAAAGAGGTTGTAGCAAACACAAAGTTGTTTGTGCATACACCCAAATAATGTACGTACACACATAGGGATGAATGGTGCACTGCTAATTGAATTAAGGTTTTTTATAAAGTGCGAACAAGGTTGTGGCGAGCACAGAGTTGTTGGTGTGTACCCCCACTGCACATGGTGCATACCCCCACTGCACTTGTATGGCAGTAAATGCATACATACATGCATTCAATGTGCTGCATACTAGATGGATGTGTGGGGCGAGTGTGAGAAGCAATACACTGCAGCATTGAACAGTTATATAGCAAAGGCTTTACCAGTGAACTGTCAGATCACAGCCCACAGACCGTGGCATGTAGCTAGCAAGGTTTGTCACTCTACTGTCTGCAATAGTGCTAAATAGCTTAGAGAAGATTGTCATGATTGCAGAGAATAGCTTGTCATGGAGTTTACCATACATTGGACTCATTACTCCTAACTCTGTCTAACTGTAGGCTAAGTCTGAACACAGTCTGGCTTATCATGCATAGACCTTACTTGAGACATCTTAGAGAAATAGCAGATGGGACTTGCCATGCATCAGCCATGAAGCAGAATCTCTGCCGTCTTCTACTTTCAGCCTGTCTGCACAACTGTTAGCCTTGTATACATACAAGCTCATGCTCCAGCTCCTATCCCGAATGTCGATGCCAACACAACTACATTAGGTATGCACACTCTTGCGGTCCTTCCTGACAGTCTTTCATAAGCATCATCTTTCAAGCACACTTTGGAGCTAGCTGGCTGCCAAGCTGTATGAAAATCTTACTTACGGTCTGCATGTGGCTCGTGGCTATTGTGTTAAATTACCGTGTCATAAACATACAAAATGACATATGACAGATAATATATGAAAAACTGCAATTCAACTCACTATTGTGGGACTCGCTCCCAATTATTGATATTACTGTACTTTGAAATTCATGTCACTGTTCTGTGATTGTATTGTAACCTACTGTGTATAGTGTATGTTTTGATCTGATGTACGTTTGAAGTGCATACGTATGTACTTACATACATGGGAATATTCTGTTATCCACTCATCATATAGAAATAGAGGTGATGCACTCTTGAGCATTATGTGACTGTGTGCTACAATATTTGATGAAGCAACAGGTCTTAAGATTTTCACAGCAGTTGGCAAAATTTTTATTTGCAATGTTTCGATCACACTCTGGTAGTCTTTTTTAGGCAAGTGCCATGAAAATACGTATAAGACCTATTGTTCATTAAATAGAGAAGTAGAGGTGGCCATTAAAATACTGGTTAAATGTTGTTGGGTGTTTTTCCTTTTTGCAGGTGCTTCTAACCTAGCCAGCTCTTTTGTTGGTTCATATCCCGTCACTGGCAGCTTTTCAAGGTACGTAATATGCTGTTGGACATCTGTCTGCTACCAGTTATTGTCACTAGCGAGTGAAGTTAATGTACAATGTGCTTTATGATGGGTTTTCAATATATGCATGTATGTTATCTGAATAAGGTCTATTGCTGCTAGGGGTGAGCCTATTGTGCTCAAAATTTTAATAATTATGCTATGCTGCACTGCTCATGAAATGTTATGCTGCTCAAAATGTGCTTAACTGATACTGGGCTGTTTTTGCGGTGCACGCTAATGGTTGATCAGCGATGGATAGATTGGACCGGCTGATGGCATTGATGAGCTGGCTGTACTGGGTAAGTCACTAGATTCAGTAGGTTGTTCACTGTCGCTGGACTCACTGACTGAAACACTAGTACTGCTCACCATCCGTTGAGCAGTTATTGACATGTGACAAAGCCAATAACCACACTCATATGTTGTCATAGCAGATCATTATATGCTCACGCTTTGGCCACGGCACTCATATTATGCCCGCATTGTGCTCTATGCCCGATATAGCTTATTATGCTCAAAATTATGCCCACCCAATCGGCGCAGCCCTAATTACTGTGGAAATGAACCATCTCTGTCACGTAAAAATTGCTGGACTTCAAATAGCTATCTGTATAGTGAAGTGATCTACTACAGTCCTGAGTCTCTGAAGTAGCTTCAGTTATTGGATGGACTAGTTTCCACTATTATAGTTTTTATCTCCCACTAATGTATAATAGCTTGGTTCTAATACGTGTGCTTCTGACTTCTGTAGGACTGCAGTGAATGCACAGAGTGGTGTGCGCACGCCTGCAGCTGGAATTGTCACAGGCAAGTGATCCCCTCCCTGCTTACCTAGCATCGATCTGGTGTGTGACCCCGCCTATACTAGCTGCTAGTTACATAGTGTAGCTGACTACCTCAGTGGTGTCTGCATTTATATGCTCCCTTAAAATCACCATCTACACACAGTAGCTATACAACTATTATGTACAAGACTTATAAATGTAAAAAGATGTAGGGATGGCATGCCAAAAAGTATGCAAACAAGGTAGGGATAATGCATGAAAGCAAAGGTCAACATATTGGCAAAGCTGATGAAGGGCCAACCACTCTCTGTACCAAACTTTGTGAAAAACAATTTCATGATTCTGTTGTCAATCACATGACGACTGACCAGCTGCAGCACATAAAACTATCATACTGACAACTGACATCCTAGCTTTACAGTTCACTGAAGCTGTGAGTAGGCTATTTTTAGTGTAGCTACAAGTAGGCAGCTGAATGCAGCACCTTACCTACGTGGTGTTCATAAGCCTTGCCCAATGCCGCGGGGGGAAAAGACCGTGCCAGCCATGCCCGCTGGCGATTTCGCTTGTGTACTAGTCTCCCTTCCAGACCAATGACCGTGGTCTTTGGTCTGGGAACGAGACTTCATGTGCACATGCGTACAAAATTAGAAAATGGCATCCTAAGCAATGGACAGCAACCTCAGAGTGTTGTGAATGGCTTTTGTTGACCAGGGTGAATTTGAAGCTATGAAGACGCTGAGTGATTGTAGAGCTCCGCGCAGTGATAAGCATCAGTTTCGTGCTAAAATGATGGTGAGCACTTAAACCATTTGCGAGATATTGTTGTTGAACATAGTGGTCTTAACAAGAAAGAAAGAAAGAAAGAAAGAATAAGAAAAATGGCACTTTCGCTACTGCACACTTTTGCGTTTAGCTGTCTTCTGCATGGCTTTTGGCCACTTATATGAGTCTTGCTGATCATAAAGGCACTCAAAGAGGACGTCTGGGTGCTCAAATAAGCTTTTAGCGTGTTTGTGGTGAAGTTATACGGCTTTTGCTTAAGTATCTCATATATTGCGCATCGGTGCCATCCCTACATAGAGAGTCTACCGACTCTCTGATAAAGTAGTTTTTCTTTAGGCTACTGCACATCATGCTCAATAGCTAGCCCATTGTATTACTCCATAGTTCCCAATATTGTGCTTAGTAACAGCCATTATACTCAGGGTGGCAGCCATATTACGCTTGTAAATATTGGCATAGTCTCTGTGATCAAGACTGTAGTGAGCTTGGCATCGCTTTCCCAGGCACACTGTCTGGGCTCGAATACACCTTTCGCTTTCGACTTAGTTTGCTTGTTTTCTCCTCCTGGGAGCGATGTAGCATCGCCACCGCTACCAGGAGAGAGACACCATTTTGACAGACCAATGCACGTGGTTAGACACTGCTCACTCTACTACCCTGTATGTTTTGTGTTCCCTATTAAAACCCATTGTGTACTGCTTAATTTGGGGCGAGCCTGAGCAAGCCCCACACTAGCGTGACTGCATTGCGCACGCGTGTGTGTATCTATGCGCATATGTATATATGCTTGCTTGGACCGACCACTTACCGGAAATTTTAAATGAGCGCATTCAAATATTTCACGAAGATCGATATCGCGATATCGTAGGGCTACTGTCAGAGTGCAGTGCCCAACTGAAGTTGAAGCACGCGTGGCACTGGTTTGTGCTTCTACCGACGACGGCAGGCCGCTCACAGGCGGTGCAAATTTAATACGGACGGTTGTTGACTACTCAGAAACCAGTAGTTTAGTCGGTGTAAAGCTTATTCCATGCATGTGTAGCCACGTTAGCAGCCCTGGCAGGTCAGTTTCAGGTCAGGGCCATGCATATTAAACGGCACTCATAAACGCCATGAAATCCAGCTCATGATTTCAGTATAAAGCTTGGTCCATGCATGTGTAGCCCAGGATGGAGAAATTGCTGCAACTTGTTGGCATATGCGTCATCAGGTTTGGCTTATTACACTCATGTAACAGTAGACAGTGACAAATCCTGCTGTGTGCCATGAAAAGTTAATACGACATTTAAAGCAAATCAAAAACCATTTTAAAGCCCCCTGTGAATGGTAAATGGATGTGCATGTCGGAGGATAATTGACTTGATATATTACATCACTCATCAGTGACATAATATCCTGTATCAGCTTGCTCAGGCTCGCCCCCACAATGTTCTACATTTTCTAGTTAATATAATGTGTGGCTCCATAATTTCTCAGGTGGAGTGGTGTTACTGGCCCTTGGTGTTGTGAGTGGTGGGTTCCACTTCATCCCTGCTGCTTCCCTGGCAGCCATCATCATTGCTGCAGTCATTCCCGTGGTAGATGTGATGATTGTGTGGAGGATTTTGAGGCTAAATTGTTAGTGTATGTGTGTGTGTATCTATGCGTGCCATGTGTGTGTGTTTGTGCTGTGTGTGTGTGTATGTGTGTGTGTGCATGCATGCATGTATGTATGTGTGTACATGTGTGCATGCATGTATGTGTGTACATGTGTATGTGCATATTTGTACATATGTGTCTGTGTGTTAGTGACTCACAAAATGTCAATTGGAGTCCAGTTATTGCACAGCCTAGTGCCTTATGGCTCTGCCAGTGTTGTCCAAGACGTAGGCTTGGGTGGAGATTCAAAAGACACATTGTTATCCACTTCCCTCTGCTCCACCCACACAGTCATTGATCTGCTTCCTCTGGTTATCTCATTTCTGCTGACATTGTTCCTGGGAATCGAGGTTAGTAAGGGATGTTGTATGGAGATACACAGGAAGTGAGCACCTTCACTTGTTCATGCTTGGTACCACCAACTTTCCACTCACTTTAGCTCTCCTCTTTTTTCCATCTCCCAAACTACTGCCGAATGTTTTTATCCTCCCACTTCCTCTCCACCTCCCCTCCACCTTCCCCCCATCCCCTCCACCTCCCCTCCACCTCCCTCCACCTTCTCCCACCTCCCTTCACCTTCCCCTCCCCTCCCCTCCCCTCCCCCTCCCCTCCACCTCCCCTCCCCCTCCCCTCCACCTCACCTCCACCTCCCCTCCACCTCCCCTCCACCTCCACTCCACCTCCCCTCCACCTCCCCTCCCCCTCCACCTCACCTCTACCTTCCCTCCACCTCCCCTCCACCTCCACTCCACCTCCCCTCCACCTCCACTCCACCTCCCCTCCACTTCCCCTCCACCTCCCCTCCACTTCCCCTCCACCTCCCCTCCACCTCCCCTCCAACTCCCCTCCCCTCCCCTCCACCTCCCCTCCACCTCCCCTCCACCTCCCCTCCACCTCCCCTCCACCTCCCATCCCCCTCCCTCCACCTCCCTCCAACTTCCCTCCCCTCCCCTCCACCTCCCCTCCACCTCCCCTCCACCTCCCATCCCCCTCCCTTCCCTCCCCTCCACCCTCCTTTCCACCTTCCCTCCACCTTCCCTCCACCTTCCCTCCACCTCCCCTCCACCTTCCCTCCACCCTCCTTTCCACCTCCCTCCCCTCCCCTCCATCTCCCCTCCACCTTCCCTCCACCTCCCCTCCACCCTCCTTTCCACCTCCCTCCCCTCCCCTCCATCTCCCCTCCACTCTCCCCTCCACCCTCCACCTCCTCTCCACCTTCCCTCCACTCTCCCCTCCACTCTCCCCTCCACCCTTCACCTCCCCTTCACCTCCTCTTGTATAATAGAAAAGGATGTCGAAACATAGACCTATATGGTAATGTCAAAGCATATAAACAAAAGATGATGCTGTTGGAGTTGCAATGCTCATATCACAACCACTCTTCAGCACTTATACCTCTAATGTGTGTATCATTTAGAGGTGGGACTTGTTTCTCCACCTGAACTTGTCTCGTTTCTTCAGTCTTCTCTGTAGCTGCTGATGTATAAATGTGAATAAGTCCCTCTGTCTAGAACCTGTGACATCAGCTGTGCCATCAGCTGTGCCATGATTCACAAGATAAGATTCATCAGACATATTCTCCCTTCATTCTGCATGCTGGAAGCTGGGAGAAATTGGAGCTGGAAAAGGCCTGAGAATGAAGCTATCCTACACCTCCCTAGCCTCAGTCCCAGGCCTCCCCCGTTTTACCTTCCGTTTGCGTTCACAATAATACACGGGAGCGGAAGGCCGGCGAAAAACGGGGAAGGCCTGGGAGCATTCATCACGTGAATGACGTCAGGTGGACGCGAGGTGGAAGTAGGGGGGGAGGGGTCCAACTGCCAAAACAACGCACAGGACCATCCGTTCGAGCGCTCTACCGCGTTTTCGGGCTCCAGACCTTAGCGTGATGGAAACTACTCGTCTTGACCGGTAAGAAACTCACTTTCAAGTTTAGTACGTTTATATTTGAATATCGGCCCCTCCTCCCCCTACGTCCTATGTCCACCTCGCGTCCACTCACGTGATGAATGCTCGCTCCCCCTACGTCCTACGTCCACCTCGCGTCCACTCACGTGATGAATGCTCCCAGGCCTTCCCCGTTTTTCGCCGGCCTTCCGCTCCCGTGTATTATTGTGAACGCAAATGGAAGGTAAAACGGGGGAGGCCTGGGAACGAGGCTAACACCTCCCTTCTACATCCTTATTTAGCATTTGTCTTCCCTCTCACTCTCCTTTTCCTCCACCCTCCCTTCCACACCCCCTCCATCTCCCCTCCACCTTTCCCTCCACCTTTCCCTCCACCCTCCCCTCCACCTCCCTCCACCTCCCCTCCACCTCCCTCCACCTCCCCTCCACCTCCCTCCACCTCCCTCCACCTCCCCTCCACCTCCCCTCCACCTCCCCTCCATCTCCCCTCCACCTTCCCCTACCTCTCTTTCCTCATTTTCTCCTCTATCTCCCTTTTCTGCCTTTCTTCCACCCTTCCCTCCACCTCCCCACCACCCTCCCTCCTTTTTCCCTCCACCTCCCTCCACCTCCCTCCACCTTCTCTTCACCTTCCCGCCACCTTCCAAACTCCCCTCTTTCTTCCACCTCCTAAACTCATCCGCTTCCCTCATGTGTTGCTAGTGCAGTGCTGTTTGCAATTCTTCCTTCTGTATGTCAACATTCTTGCATGTCACCCACCCCACCTCTTCTTCCCTTTAGTATGGTGTGCCTGTAGCAGTTGTTGTGTATGTGTTGTACCTCCTTTATCGACATGCAAGACCCAGACATGAGGTAGGGCTCTATGTTACCGAGTGCAGCAAAACGTAACGAGGCTTGGTAATTGTGATGTAAACAATGCAAGGCTTGATAGTCGTGTTGCATTGTCGGCCCTGTATGTAATGGAAATGTATGTCACATTTCTGACCCCTGGGGACCCCTCCAAGTTTATAAGCACACGATTGCCATCCCTGTTCATCATGAGCATGAGCAAGCGATTGAGCGAGCTTGAGTTCAAGCATCCAGCTCAACTTCTGTTACTCAGGATCTCGATTGTTGCACTACCAAACAAGTAAGTGAGCTTGACATGAACATCCAGCTTGATCTACATCGCTCAGCAGTTTCTGGACCCCACTTACTGGTATTGCAGTCTGTCAATGACTGTCTGCCCTCATTAAACTCTATTGCTCAGCAGTTCTGGAGTGAAAAAAGGCTAACCACTGGCTTCCACAAACACAGCTACGGTTCAAAGAGCGTCAGGTATTGCAGGCTGTCACTAAGGTCTGACCCAATGTTATTTCACAACAATATAGTGGTGCATTGTACCTCATGCAGAACATGTGGAAATAGCTTTGTCAGTCTTTGGTGATAGCTTGAGACAGTGGGAAGGTAGTGAAGTTTAGTTTAGTGTGTGGAGAGAAATTCTAGGAGTTAGCCAGCCCACCTTTGTTCAGTTTCCCTACAACAACGCTGGGCTTGCCTCCAGCTCATGGACGTCGTTATGAGAAGTGTATCACTCAGCTGTTAGTGCACAAGTCTCTCATGGTCTCACATAGTTTTTCTGCCATACAGTAAGTCTCCCCATCTTGTCCTTGTCTTTGTCGCAATGAGTGCACATGGCAGTGAGGTACACGAAATACTACATTCAACTCGTATACTTCATCCGTTAAACTGTTACAGACTGAGATCTCACCAGCACTTGCCATGCCTGCACAATTAATAAAATATGTGTCTCACGCTAAGGCATGTGGCAATATGAGGGAAGACAGCTACTGTAGGTTATCTTGCAACACTAATTTTAGTGAAGGGCTGTGGTGAATCAAATATCATAGAGTGGGAGGATTGGGTATGCTGCCTTCCTGCCAGCACAATCCTAATTGAGTGCTAAAGCTTATGCATAGAGCCTCACAGGAAGTAAATGAACTTATCAAAGGTCACAGTCTTGCCTGTTTGTGTAGGAGCTGTGCATGACAAGCCAGGCAGTGTGTTCAGGGTCAACAGAGGTCAGTATGAGGCCCAGACTTTATCCCTGCTAGCTACAGATAATGCATGATCTGTAAATGCATGGTGTCAAAGGCGTAGCTAGCCAAACAGTGCTCCTCTCCTTTGTTCGCTCGGACTCACCCCACAATGTTCTACAGTTTCACGAGTAATCTACTTATGTATATCCCGAGTGGAAGTATCAAAGGTCACAGTTGATCAATTGTGATAATCCGAGACTCATTTAACCATGAAGCCATGATCTGCCAGAAATACCACTGTTATCTTCATCAGCAAAATGAGGGAAGGCATTCACAGTTTACGCAGCTGCTGGCTGGTTCAAACACACACACCCAAAACTATGTCAGTTGTAGCATCAGTGGTATGAGATGAACAATGGTCGGTAGCGAGATGACGAACTTTAGCTTCCACCCCTGTCAACACTTTCCAAACAAAGTATGCGTAAACAATTAGTGAAAGTCAAAGCACAAGCTATATAAAGCACATGATACCTGGAACTTATATCTTAATTCAAATTCATGCAACATCTTCTCAATACAGTCCAGGTTATGATAATCATTGACTTAAGGACTACATACAACAACTGCATGTGCTTCCCATTTGGTGTTGTGCTAGATCATTTCAGTGCGCATAGCTCAAGGCTGCTACCAGTGATCAACATTCACACAAAATAGTTACTTAAAGACCGCCAATATTTCTAGCAGTGCAACCACTGTGACAACATTGAGGCTGTTCTACTTTATTCCACAAGAACATTAGTTGGAAGGCATGTTTGTTTCATTTGTTTGTGTTTGTTTGTTTGTTTGTTTGTTTGTTTGTTTGTTTGTGATACATTTCTTCATTGTCATTATGTGAACTGAACTCTAATATGTAATTGCATACCCATGTGTTAATGGCAGTGGGTCATTAGTCACATACCTTCACCATCATAACCAAAGGAACTAACATGCAGTTTACGACTGTGTAAGAACTGGATAATTGTGCTTGTTGAAAGATGGTGTGGCTCAAGTCAAACTGAATGGTGTTAGCCGTCATGTGGTGGTGTTTTGCCATTGACAACCACTGTTATATGCCTTCCTTCACTCCCAGGTTACACTGTATGGTAATGTGGTGTGTGTGGCGATGAATGGAGGGTGGAATTACCCTGGTGTGGACTACATCTTGAAGAGGATCCACAGTGAAGTCACACTCGCTGATGATGACATGGAAAGTGAGTGAAGGGGTTGCGGGATAGATATCAACATGCAAGTCTAAAGTTGTACACACAATAATTTACATGTTCACTCTAGTACCTAAAATTGCGAGTTAGGTTGTAGTGAGTGTTTTTATCGTGCACAGATCCAATCTCATTCTTTTGATTGATGGGGCAGTTGTAGTGAGTGTAGGAATTGGCAACAAATACATTAAACCGACCCTCAAGAGCTCTGTGTACAGGGTATCAGTAACATGTTCTTGATTGATGCCTTTTCCCAATGGAAGAGATAACTTGGCACAAAATAAACTATGGCAAGGAGTCTGGAAGGAGTGAGCAGCTGTCTTGCCACATAACCAAAGGAGGAAGTCTGTAGTGTCAAAACCAGCTGTATCTGCCAAAACATTCTCTCATCTGCAATGCTCAGATGTTTGAGTGCAGGTCATGCGTCTCTGGCAGGCCCAAAATTGGTAGAGGTTTGATACTAATACTAATTTCTTTTGTAATTTTCCCATGCTAATACCCCCTCAATATAAGCTAATTGGTTTATTGACCACAAGGACACCCATGTACAACAACTAACTCATCAGACATACCCAATTTTACCTTGAAGTGTAATATAATAAAGATTGATCGTCATATGCTGCTTCCTGTTTGCAAAGGTGGTCTGAGCCATATTCGGACTAAGCTCTAAACTATGTTTGGACCAAAGAATGTGATGTCAGCAACCTTCATATACCACACACAGCTTTGAGGGAAATTAATAACCCTCAGGATGTTAATGCACAAAACCTACCAGAAAAAGAAGTAGCATATGTAGTGTGCCTTGTTTGTGTACCAATACAAAGGGCTAACACCCTCCTACTCCATGCACACAGTTAGCATCATTGTAAACTGCTGCATTGAACATCACATACGTGAAGAATACCAGGCTTCAGCTTAGTCGAATATCCCCTGTACACGTGTACAAAGCCAAAGCAGCAATGCTATCTACTCCAACCCCCCACACTACATGGAATGTAGCAAGACAATGACATTAGACAAAAGGTCTTGGAAATAGCCACTGAAGTGCATACGAAGCACTGCTTGAGAATGCATTCTTTCGTATTCCGAATTGGCAATTTGATCCTGGCACAGTTGGGAAGTATGTATGATTGGTTCCAAGGGGAGTTAGTGCGATGTAGCAACACCACAACTGACACATGAGCATCTATTGGACATGCGTGAATTATATCTTGGATGAAATATGACACTTTCTCAGCTGCTAGTAAGTATCCTACCATTTGAAGTCAAACAACTCATTTGAAACAAGCCACACCTTACTAAATCATCAGAGATGGCCACTGTCTATTATGCTTCATGTGCAGATATGTACATAAATTCTTCCACCTTTTAGGAGAGCGAACCAAGTCTGTTATACTGGATTGTTCAGCAATGCCTGAGGTTGACTACACAGTTGTACAGGTATGTTGTACTGCAGGATGTTTGAACATGGAGTATGTATACATGCACAGATTCATTCACAACCTCAAACCTGTGATAATTATCTGTAGTACACTAGTTTACCTATTTAACAATGACAGGGTGAAAGTACACATATATCTATGGGCAAAGTAAGAGTGAGGAGAGAGAAGTTTGGTAGCCTGAAGAGTTATAAACCTCTTTGCTATCCCTCAGTTGGGTGAGACCTGGGAACAAGGCCAAGTAAATTCTCAGGGTCTCACCCAATTGAGGGATAACAATTAAGTATTGGATATACTACCTATACGAGGAGTATAAACACAGATATACCTTGAGTATGGGTAGTATATCCAATTTATGCCGCATTAAGACAATAACTAAATTCTGTATGAACTATTTTGGTACATCATGTAAGTTTGTGCAAACTATTATTGTACTATTTTTACATCATAAGAGCATATTTAGTGTGGTATAAAGAGGTTTATAATTCTTTCGGGCTCCCAAACTTCTCCCTACTTATGAGCTTTACCATTTGACAGTGTATGTATTTACCAATAACCAAGTGGCTAGGAGAACATGTTTTACTGTGTCATCTATTGTGTTGCAGGCAATAAAGGAATGTTGTGAGGAACTCAGCAGAAAGGGTGTTCAAGTTATTGTCATAAAAGCACAGGTAATTAATTTAGGTTGTGGTTTTATGAATCGTTAAGCCAGTGTGGGCAGAACGCTGGCTGTACATCTCATCATGTAGACATTATATGTAGGAGAATATGGAGCTCTGAACAACAGGCTCTCCCACATATAAACATTGTGAACTCTGGGGAAGAGCGCAGTATCTTTTCTCACATGAGCATGATGTAATCAGCAAATGGTGCAATGTTTTGCACGTTGTTCAACCAACTATGTACACTTGGTATGTAGGATATTTGCCCCCTGCTAGATACGTAGATACACATAGTCAGTTGCCTGGTACCTTTGCCGTTCTGAGCCCCCGGGTATGCCCACACACAATTAAAGTCTTTCTACCCCCATTCTACCACCCTTGATGCTACTCACCAGAGAAAGGATGCCAGGCTCTTCTTCCCTTCATGACTATAATGTTTGCATTCCGGAGCAGAGGAGCCTGGGACCGAGACTAGCAAGCGTGGATTAGTCCACCTAGACATGTAACTACATGCTAGTATAGCTAATGAATAGACAAACGCACTTTTCTTCTTGGTGCTGTTCGGAGCTCTTAGCCCCAGTTTACTCATGCACAATATATCACGGATGAAGCCTACCATAGATATCCCTCCAGGCCTCTGTTACTGCGTGAGTTTTACCATGGTTCAATAATTACATATCTGGCCTAATTGTAATATTGGCAAAGTTGTTCTATTTGACTCACTGCCATTTTTGAGTTAGTCCTGCTACAGGTAGACTACTGGTCATTGTGGCTGTTGGTTGTTGTTGATTATGGGTGACATAATGATTGTGACATATGATATATGTGCTTTAAATTGTGAGTTTTGTCTCCAAGATCCTTTGTTGGAAGTTGTTATTGTAATCACACATTTAAACGATGCCTGAGGGTAGGCTGTTGTTTGTGAGCTATTTCCTTCATATATTTTGTTCCAAAGTGCTGGTAATTCCATCAAAGATGGGATAACAGTCATGTGATGTGTGCACTGTAAAAAGTGGGTATAGTGTGCAGTTGCTGTGTGGGAGTGGTATGAACTGGATGTTAAGTTCCTTCAGAGTTGTTAGCATGGGTGATGACCTGGGGGTGTTAATGGTAGAGTCTACTCTCATTCGTTAAGTGTATGGTGGAGAGTCCATGTGAGACAAGGTGCTGTTTTGATGCTGGGATTACATTTGGGAGTACTTAAAAAGAGATTATACTTGTTCCAATTTTGTGTTGTCTCTTGGACCACATTGAGGTCAACTTAATTTGCTGCTCTGTTTGTCTGCTTTGATAGAGCATACCAGGGAACACTAGGGCAGCCTTATTCATGCCTGGTCAGCTGATTGTACTCAAAGGCTTCGCACGTTTAGTAGTGGATGGGGTAGAACAAAATGTATTCACGAAGTGGTTGCAAATATTTTCAAATTCTTGTGGATTGTTCTGAGGCTGATACTGTGTCATCTTTGGGAGGCCAAGTTGTGGTGCAAAGTATTTGGTTTGTAGTAAAGCAACTTAACATGTCAACAGCAAGTCTGCATGTCAACAGTAAGTTTGCGTGTCAACAGTAAGTCTGCGTGTCAACAGCAAGTCTGCGTGTCAACAGTAAGTCTGCGTGTCAACAGCAAGTCTGCGTGTCAACAGCAAGTCTGCGTGTCAACAGCAAGTCTGCGTGTCAACAGCAAGTCTGCGTATCAACAGTAAGTCTGAGCCAGCCCCACAGCAGCCAGTGTAAGCACAAGAAACTAGAAAGAACCCAATGAACGGTCCATGGGCCAAAGAAATACAGTTAGAAACCCCACTATTCTGAACCTCTGAAATACGAATATTTTGCTCAGAATGGATATAAACGGCCGTACATTATAACCTCTGAGATGCAGACGTCCCGCTATTCCATAAAGCAAACAGGTTTTCAGCCTGTACTGTACAAAAAATACAGGCACTTGCATGCCTCTCACGCAAGGTTGTCTGCCACCACTGCTCAATTCAACAACTGGACATTATAATAGCACTGTAAGGGAGAGCTTTGGAACATGGCTTCTAGCGCTCAACAGCACAAGTATGTATGTATGCTGCCATACTGCCATGCTTATTGGAAATATACTGGAAGTCTCTGAAGTAAGGACACCTCCATATTCCGGACATGCAGCAATAGTCCACATTAGAATAGTGTATGCACTTCAGCGTTCTCTCTAGCCCTTTTAGCAGATGGTTTAATTTCCACTATTTCCACTATGCACTGTTTGGTAGTGGATTGTCACATCTACCATCAACATACTGAACATGTAGCCAAGACAGACAGACCTTACAGTAGTTGTACATACCACGCACTTGATGGATGGACAGTCTCCCATTGCTTCTTGGAGAGTTAATTTAACATAGCAGATCGACTGCCATACCAGGAGCTTGACGGACAGTCCCTATTGCTGTCTCAGAGGGAATAACATAACAGACATATTGAGCACCACTGTCAGGTGATGTCATGGGGAGTACAAATGAGAGAGTAGAACATGAAAATGGCTTAGGTTTCAGAGGTACACCATAAACAACCGTAGCACAATATTTCTTAAGGAAAGTGCATGATCTTGAGTGCAGTCTTGGTACAAAGGACATTTATTCGGATATGATGGAGCTGCACAATCTGCAATGAGGCAGACCTAAGTGGCTTGAGTTATGACGAGAGAGTAAATGACCATAGTATGCCCTTGTTAGGAAGTAAATGTACAAATTAAGGACAGGAAATTGAGTGTGATGTCTCATGGTGTTGGTATTAGGTACATGTTCTACTGAGGACAGCAGCGTGAGACCTGTCTTGCACCTGAGCTTAGCATACTGGACCCACTGTCCAGGTTTTGCTCATTGGCAGAATGCAAAACATCCGAGTGATAGCAATATGTACATAGGTAGACGGAAGTTTACAATGTTGCTCTGTTGATGTTTGCTCTGTCCAGATCTCAATCTTTCAACTGGTAATCAGTACATAGTAGCCTCGTTCCCAGGCCTCCCCTGGCTCCAAGCTGCAAGTGATTGAAAACTGGAGCCAGAGAAGGCCTGGGAACGAGGCAAGTGTATACCACACCAGTCTTGTCCCCAGGTCCTGCCCAACTTCTCAGTGCAGTTATAATGATTTCATGTGATCTTGCAATGTGCAGACGCAGAATGTTGAATGACAGCTGAGAAACAAATGGACTAATCACATTAAATTTTGCAATGACTGATGGGCATGTTTAAGTGAGCTGTACCATATTTCTTCGATCAGACGCCAACGGCTACTATTTTTTTTCGCTGCACCTTTTTGTGCAGCTACTATTCGAGGGCAGCGTTTATTTCTTTGGAAAGCCCGCAGACACCAACAACGGCTGGATAAGGTACGTATGAGTGATACAGTGATGACTGTTAGATGCTTTCAGTAGTAAGTGCAGCCCCTCAATCCTGCTGTCAGCCGTGGGAACAAGTCGTACAACACGAACAGCCCTAGCGCCAGCCCGATGACCGTTGTCAGAAATTATTCGCATGTGTGTGTGTGCCGCCTATAGCAGCTGCGGCTACTATTTGAGGGCGGTGACTATTCGAGTGTGGCATCTATTCGAAGAAATACGGTAATTGGCAAATAGCAAAAATTTTCTGAACAAATAGGCAACTTTTGCATATTGTTCAACCAACAACCTGCTCAATGTCTTGTATGTATGACATTCACCCTCCACTACCCTTGCTGTTCTGAGCCCTTGTGTGCCCACACTCAATATAAAGAACAAAAAACTGGGCAGAGCCTGGGAATAGTGCTGTGTACTATGTACCTGCTTGCACACACAGAAGAGCCTTGCAGAAGTGCATGAACTTGTAAGCACTCAAACTGCACGTGCATACATACTGACATATTCAACACTATGTAAACCCTTTGTCCTCCATTGTGCTATTGCCACCTACTATGTTGCTGTGTTGTTTTAACACTGTGTGTGATCCTAGCAATCAGTTTGTGTGTGTATACATTCTGCTTAAACCATACATGCCGAATAGTATATACAGGGACACCCCTGGTTTGTCGGAAGGGGGGGGTTGTGCTAGATTATGTATTTGAAGCTACTACCCATAACTCACATAGCAGTACCCAGAATCTTACCAGCATGGCTGTACATGTGTATGTCATTGCTAAACAGTCATTTATGTATGTAATTTACCAGTCTTCTGCTGTTTGCTAGTATGCATTGATGTCATAGTTGCAAGCGATAGATAAATAAGTATGCATGCATGCAATGATTTTACAGTTCTGACCAGAGGGTAAACAACACTACATGCCTTTGTTAGACAGCAAGGAAGCAAGTTCTGTGAATGCAGAATCTCAAGTGCAAAAGTCTATTTCCTCTTCAACCCACATATCTGGTAATTAAGTAATGAAATGCCCAATTTGATTTCCAAGAATTACATGCTAGGTCTTCTTGCTGGTTTGTCTGCTCAGTCATAATAAAATTTATGATTTCAGTTTGGTGCCATAGCACGATACCCACTAAGTAGTTAAACATTCGGGTTCTTCAATTCGCACTACAGTAGAGCTACCATGCCTTAGCTTTGGATCATGCCACACTGGGCATGTTAAACATTGCACCCCGCCTTAGTTTATTGCACGTCAACGTCAGGTTTATAAATTAGAGTATGTGCACCCAATTCACATGCAAGTGGTGATTTGTGGTTAGTAACCAGCACTAGCTGGATATTTGTATATGTAGGTGCCACTATGTCATTGTGCTACCAGTGAAGGATTGGTTATGAATGACTGAGGCGTGTGGCAGTGTTCAGCATATTTGGTCAACAAGAAGCTTGGAGGTGTGACTGTTTGTGTCACAGTTATGGTACCCCATGCGGCTTGAAGTAGGGGATTCAAAGCCACTCCCTTGCATTAATTGTTGCATTGTTGGTGGCTGGTATGTAGGGAATGTGTCTAGCACTGGAAATGATTCCTTTTACTGCAGTGCGTGACTTATTGTGACAATCCATGAATGACTATTCATGCCCAAAGGACATAAATTACATTAATGTGCAGAAAGCTAGCTATGTAGGTCATTAGTACGAGCAGTATTTTCACAGGGATTTCACCACCACAATGGGTCTGTACGACTATTTAATAGTATTTATATGACCATCCAAAGAACAGATTGAGCAGATTTGGGAAGTCACATCTCCTTTGCATCACTTTTTGCATGCCAAGCCACCACCCCTTGGTTTAATTCCCCCAAGGAATGTTGAGGCTTGAAGTTTTGACAGGACACAACCTCTTGAAACTGCCTCCAAATGACGTATGAATTATGAGAGCAGCATACCTAATTGCCACAATTGAAGTGGAATTTGAACACAAACAGCCAAGAGGCTGTCCTTAGATTGCTGCATTTTTGTGGCAACTAGATTGTTTCCCAGCAACAGATCTGGAATGGTTTCCTTCTTGACCAGTTTCTGTTTCGTTGCATCACTGATGGCAGAAAACCAACTTTATGCTTACCAGCTCTTCAGCTCATCAAGGCTAATAATAACAACAAAACCAGACAACAGTACCTTCAGTGTGGTTTCTGATACTCCTTTTACTTGCACATCACTGAGAGGCAGCTGAGAGCCAATTAGTTGACACTGAGATTGTTAATGCGTATGTAGCTGCAAAGGTTTCCATGTGGGGATTATTGGATCTAGCATACTGTATGCACTGGGTGTAACATCTGTGTACCACCAGTCCTATGTTTTATGTATATGACGGTCAGACACCTAGTATGTACTGAAGCATTACTGCATACCATAAATCATTTGGAGTTACTATGCATCATTTTGGATACTCTCAAATATCAACTGCATGTTACTCTTCATGACCTTGCCAGACTTTTGTCATGTGCAAAGTATGTCATCAGAAAAGAGGCTAAAAGAAGTGTGGGAATTTTGTCACATGCCATGGTGATAATGGACTTTGTGTGTCAATGTATGGAGTGTTTGAGCACCTTTCTGAGGTATCAAAATCATACAATGTCAGTGAAACCATAAACCATAACTAGTGATAATCTTACTCAATAGTACAGAAGGTGGTATTTCACAGTTGCTAAAATGTAGTAAATGTCTTCTTAATTTTGGCACACATGACATATGACTCTGAGCATACCCAAATCTTGCTACTAGTGACTATTTATGTGATAGATATTTTGGTGTTTTGATCTTCATCTAGAGTCGGCACATAGCAAGTTAACAAGTATTCATTGCTGCCAATATAGACTGTAATTAATCATAAATACACTTTATCAGAAAGGAGGGGGGGGGGGTAGGCAATGCCCACAGTCTCAATGATTTTTTCACTATGGTAATTGGATGTTTGTCTTTAGGAATGCTGAGGATATACGTGTTCCACTGCAACTGCCCTGTCTTGCTGCATACCTCACATACCCCTACTGCATGGTCTTGCTTTGCTCTCAATCACCATGGCCAAAAATGGTCCATTAAGTAAACATTGCAGGCAATTTGATGCCACATGAATATCATTTCAAGGTCATTGGCTTCCTTTGTGAATAATTGCACCTCCAGTGACATAAGATGGACTGGCATTTGTATCTATGGTCCTACACATGCAATAATTCTCCATAAAGAAACATTATTTACCTTTTTTTATTCTCATGGGAGGTAAGTTTAATTATTTAGTGCGAACAAACAAGATTAATTTGCCCTAAACTTGACGCTTCCCACATCTGAAAGTATTTGCTTATTCCATATTGCATTTATGATCCTACACATGCAATAATTTACCATAAAGAACGTTATTACTCACATTATCCTCATGGGAGGTTAACAAACAAGGTTGATTTGCCCCCAACTTGACACTCCCCACATCAGAAAGTATTTGCTTATTCCATTACGGGACACCTCAGGGTCAACAGGTTCAATAATATGGTTTACATATGAACCCTGCTAATGTTCCATCTGCTGTAATTTTTTCTGGCAAAATGAAATGCGAGTGGACTCAAGTGGTACACAGAATGAGCGCAGCTGCAAATATCGGTTGGTATTGCATTCTTGAACTGTTGTAATAGTCTGAATAAAGAGGAATATTAACTGGAGCTAAAAGTATTGATACCACAAGACTAAATCTTAGCACTTCAATAGTACACCGTGTGAATATTTCTACAAGACGAATGGCATGCTACAATCCATACTCCACAGGGTGGTACTTGGATAAACAAATCCAGTAGCATAGTGTATTTTTAACCAGTAGCTTTACATATACATAGACTGCCATACTTTGGCCAGCACTGGGTGTTTACAAAATGGTGATACCTGAGCTGTCAAAAACAAAATAGCATTTCGCTCGAGTGGAATGCAGTAGTGGCATACATAGTATTGAAGGGATATACTATATAGGTGTGTAATGCTTACCCATCATCTCAATTATCTGCATGTATGAAAAACATTAAACTGTGGTAAAGTGAATACCATATGTAGCCAAAAGTCAGAGGCTGTACTTCTAATGTGAGTTCTGGTTGCACAAACAACCACTTATGCTCCCAAGGAATCTCAGAACATGGAAGCATACGATTTACAAAACTCTGAAACCAGAACAAGAAACTATGTATTGTCCTTCAAATGATGGACAAACAAGTTATCCCCTACTAATTAAAATAATAATAATATCATTGATCAAAGGATCTACAGAAGTGGAAAGTGCCCTTGTATACACTACTGTAGTGATCACCGAAATATGTATTCTACCAGATATAAGTTAGGAGAGAGAGAGGGAATCAGGGGGGATTTGCAGTAAAATGTGGGATCCACCTTGGACCTTCCGAATGGTCAGACACTCTACCATTGGTAAGAATGTACGTCTAGTATTTAGAAGGTCCCAGGTTCAATTCTCAGCTTGGCTCAAGGTGTTTTCTACAGAATTCTCTCTCTCCAATGTTTGCATTTTACCTACCTGCACAAAACTTCAAAACAAGTATGTATGATACCAATGACTGGTATGGATTCCCAATAAAACTAAGTCTACTCACATGTTTTGGTCTGTTGTGGGCCTCCATCGGTTTTAACAAGTTTATACTGGATATAAGTAAGGTGCTTAGACTGTGCATGATGTCACAATAGTGTTAGGACACAATGGTATAACATTGTAAGACTTGGAGGCTATGTCAGTTTCTTCAATAAGGCTGATGAAGTCAGTAGTCCTATGGAGAAGCTTCCTTGCTTCACAGATTATAGAATTTGCTGTCAAGGTTGACATGACTTGAACTACCTTGGACTTATAGAACATTGTTTGCAGACTAAAATGTGATCAAATGAGATAATTCTGTGCTGTCAGGTCAAAACAATTCCTGGATGTTGAGAGCATTATGTCTGTGAGTCAACTGGTTGCTTTAATGTGGATTTGTGTGATGTGGATGACCCTTTATGATGTTAGTGTGGTATGTTGGAATTGCTCATGCATGCTTTATTGTGGTGCGAACTTGATACATGTGTTGTGCATGGGATGTTGGGGTGTTAAGTTACAGGCCAGATCGAGTGTATAAGGTAGTAGCTCTGTTGTTGTTCAGGTGTGCAAAGTTGCATAACTCCACCTCTGAATTAATATGACTGTGCAGTGAAGGCTCATAAGCATGATGTAGGTAAAGTATGACTTATTCATGCAGCACATTGCCCCCCCCCCCCCCATCCACACTGACACAATATTGTAGTGTCACTACTCTACTGGCAACCCCTACCATAGTGTACAATTGTTCAACCCTATAACCCTTACTGAACTATTTGGCCATAACCTCTCCCCCCAAACTGTTCAGCCCCACCTGTCATCCTTCCCTAGCCCACCTCCAACTGTTATTGATTCCAAACTCACATCTAACCTTAAATGGAAACGCTTCCGAGGCAAACCAACAGACACAGATCCTTGACTCCTAATGCACCACTTCATTTGTGGAAGACTTCCGCATGGAATTATGCTTGTTGGTGTCCCCCCCACCTGACACAACAACTCCTAACTGGGATTAGGGAGGTGTAATTCTTTAAATTACTGGTAGTATCCGTTTTGCTTGCGGTCTGTGAGCATCAATTGATAGTTAATGGAGGGTGAAAATACTTTGTGAAGGGGTTACTCAGCCAGTGTAATCATCCTGTCATACACACATGAAGTCACAGCACTGGCAGGCCAAATATTGGTATGCTGGGCAGCAGTGTGACTATTATAATACTTAGGAGGTTTTTTGTTGAAGGTTTGAAAGTCCTATTACATGCTGTTCCAGGCCACCTCTGGCTTACTGCATTATTATTGCATGTGGTCAAGTAGCCTCGGACCCAGGCTCTTTTCTCAGCTTGTGTTTGGTATAATGACAGTCACTAATTAGAAGGTTATGTCTTCTATAAAGTGTAGACACAGCTTAATTGTGTGCACACAACTAGCTAATGAACATCCACTGGAGTTAATAAAATATATGTTGCAAACCGATTGCACGTTTGTAAGAAACCAGGCTGAATGGTTTGAAAGCTCGCCGAACAACTTGGAAGTTGGCTGAATGGTTTACAAGCGGCCCGAATGGCATGAAAGCTGTACAAGCTTGCCAAACAAACAGCCTGTGGGCCGAATGGCATGAAAGCTGTACAAGCTTGCCAAAAAAACAGCCTGTGGGCCGAATGGCATGAAAGTTGGCTGAACAATTTACACAAGCATGCAGGCAAGGTATAGTCTCGCAAGTGAGACCCAACCAACGCCAGCGCGGATTGGATACTGAAAGGCCTGGTTTTTGACCCCACACACAGGCTTACTGACCTGCTTTTTGACTTCGACCAGACCGGTTTTAAATCCGGCCGATCAGCTTATAATCCGGTTGAACAGTTTACAAACTGGTCAAAGGTTTGAAATCCGGCTGTAACATATACCGTAGTCTCGCAAAAGAGAGTCCATGGGTGGAGCACCTTATAAGCCTGCCAAAAAGGGGGGTGGGCGTTCTTTCAAGTGTTTCCATATTTAACCATGAAAGAGCGCCCATGCCCTCGAATTTGCTGAAGTATTGAATGAAAATAACGTGTTGGCCTTGGAAGCTCAAGTTCTGACGGCACACAACAGCAGCACGCCGCCATGTGTGTGGTGTAGCTAGCAAGTGAAGCTGCATTAGCATGTCCTACGCAAAGCCACCCTTCGGTAAAGTATATGCTAATTTTCTTACCTCAGATATGCATAGCGCTTGAGGCTGTACTTCTCAACACTCAACGAAAGCACTCCATTATCCACGCAAAGCTTGCTCCAGAGTGGGTGCTCTTTCTAGTAAACTTTGACCCTTTACAGAAAATTGGGCCAAAAGTAGGGGGTGGGCACTCTTTCGAGGATGGGCGCTCTTTTGCGAGACTACAGTATATAGCTTGCCCACATTTTGAAGTGGGCAGAGGTTATGTAACTACATGTGACTGAGAAGCAGCGACAGACACCAAAACCTACTCCATTTCAATTTTTAATAATTTATAAAATTGAAATGTCTTGTATTGCTGCATGTGGTGAGAAATTATGTGGTGAGAAATTATGCGTATACTCTTGTAGTGAGAATTGCATAAACCATTAACTTCTTAATCTCTTGAGATCTGCTCGCATTTCGTGGAAACAACTCCAAAATTTTGATAGGGACATAAGTTTATCTGGTATGCATTGTGTTTATATCACTTGTATTTCAACAAGTTAGTAATACATACCTGTTCAGAGGCTAAGCAAGCAGTCTCTGTGTGTACCTTCATTGCAGAGGAGCATTGAGCTGTTTGCAAAACGCTCTACTATAAAAACTCTCTACTTTAACTTGACAGTCTTGGTAGCCATTTTGTTCCTCTACTGCTGCAGCAAAGTGTTTAGCCATTTTGAGGTCTTCTTCATTACAGGACTGCCTCCCTGGAACATGGCCCCCTCACTTAACTTTCTGAACACGTGCTTCCACTTCACTTTGTTCTGCTACAGCAAGCCTTCTCTCTTATCCTCTCCTCTCTCTATGATGTAGCCTTGTCTTGAGAGAGTACTTCTAGCCTCCATGTCACAACCAAGAACCTCACTAATAAATTGATTTTCTCAGGCTAAATTGGCAATTTGTTTGTGGTATGTGTCTGCAGCTTTGAGGAGGTTATAAAGGACCCTAGAGCGCTACTGCACAGTTCCTAGAACTGGCCACTTGAGTGCAGTTCAAAGCATTGCTAGTAGGAAACCTCTGATTGAGTTGCTAATTAGATTTGCCCTTCATGGCTTTACTAGCCTTGTTCTAGACCTCCAGTTCTTGATCACTTACAGTATGCAAAAATGGAGGAGGAAGGCCTGCTCCATTTATCATGAGAATGGTAAACATGCAGAGAGGGAGAGGGGTCCCTGATTGAAAGAATGCCTTTCATACATGGATTTTTTGTTCTGAACGTTGAGTGGTAAGTTTTTTTGCTTCGTGAACCCTTGGAACTTCATTGCTTGGGCAGATGCTACAAGGAAAGGCTTCCAGCATGTTCTTTCCGTCAGGGACCCCTCCCCCCTCTGTCTAGGTAAACACTGACGGCATTCATGTGATAAAATGGACCAGGCCTTCCTCCTCTGTTTTTGCATACTTTAGACTATGATGTGTCTACTTTCTGATGATCAGTGGTGGTACTGTGAGTGTTTATATGCTAACTACATACTAATCTTACCATATTGTTAGTTAATTGTGTGTGTTTCCATTATGCTATATTCTGTAACACACTTCTGTCATGTTTCATGTACTTATGAATGTAGTTTAAGAATATCTAATAGCAAGGAGGCTAAATGAAGTGATGAGTTATCTCTCGACTTTGCTGACAGTGTCGGCACATGACAATCTTCAGAGTGCAGAAGGATAAATAAATCCATTTGGTTTAGCAGTCTGTTACTTTGCATGGCTAACAAAGTTTAAAGGTCATTGTTGTGTATCATGCCAACTACAACATGATTAGCTAATACGTAGCTGCAGCCTTTGCCCTATTATGAATACAATTTACTACTCTATCTCTTTTGTAGCCACAAGTGGAGAAATTATTGAACAAAGCAAAAATTGAAAACATCCACTTTTTGTCCTCGTTGGAAACAGCATTGGAGATGAATTCAGGTAAGTTTATTACAGTCTGTTCAAAACTTCCATGGACTAACCATACTTTTAGCTGTATGTGATAGTCCAAGGGCCAAAACCTGCATGCATCGTATGTCACGTCACTTTGCGTCATGTGCAGTACCTTTGACAAAGTGGTCTGTTTAGTCCTTTTCTTTGTAATAGCTGTTTGGGAATGTTTTGTTCATGTTCAGCAACCTCATTGTATGACGCTGCCGATGTTGGGGCATGGATGGAACCGTTTGAACTCAGGAAGTGTCCATAGCACAAATTTTACCTAGTTTTTGTCTTCTTTTTTGGATGTGAAAAGCTGTTAGGAAGCACTTTGAAAGGCTTGTTGCTAGCAGGAAAAGTACGTTTGCCTACCCTCACATCCACAGAGAAGGATTCTTCTTGGCCTATGAATCCACATAACCCAGTTTAGGTGGACATGTTGGGATGTTATCCAAGGTGTTAAAGACCATTGCTTATCTCCCCAGTAGGTATTCAGTCGAGTGCAGAAACCACTGTAAAGAGCTTACTCGCAGGTATCCCTTCTTATTGTATGCCCGTATTGAATACCCATCCTTTTACCGGAAATAGATGTTCAGTTGCACGCGCAAAAGCTCAGTGCTAGTGCAACAGTCCAAGGGGGATCAAGTAAGCCGAAGCTGTTGTACATCAATTTTCATTCTGTGTGCACACAGCTTCCCCTAAAAGCTCACTTTCAAAGAATAATTGGTGTAGCCATTGCCATGCAATGTGGATCACAAATGCATTGTTTACTGGAGGGACAGGACTATTAGTCATGCCTAGTATAAAACTAAATCATAAGACAAGTGGCAGCTCTAAACTATACTATGGCGGTAACAGTCATAAAGCATAGTTGTGCAGATGTTATGTTGCAGTTGAGTTTTCCTGTAGTGGTGATGAATAACACCATTACAGTGTGTGATGATTATATTTCAGAAGACTCAATCTAGTTGCCAAGTACCTCAGCATGAGACTACTAATCTTGCAGAGTAGAATCTGGTAGGGACATGTGTAGGTGTGCAAACATTGCTATGCTTATGAATACAATTTAGAGCCTCCAGTCTAGTGCTAGCATTGAGAGGCGCACAGGTGATCTTGGCTGATATGTTGTTGGAAAAAGAGCAAGAAAACAGTCTGATAGTGTATAAATGAAAGCACAGAAAGACAGCTTAAGTGCAGCCACCACCCCCTAAAGTCGTTTCACCTGTGAGCTAAACAGACCAACCTAATCCTACGTAAATAGACTGCAGCCCTACATTTTATCTGCTTGCGTAATTGCTGCATGGAACGCTTAAGTAAGAAGCGTAATGCTGGAAAATTAGACAGAAATCAGCCAGATCAGGGGCATTGTCTAGTGCAAAATGGCAGAAATGGGTAGAAGGTTGCAAGAGGAACACACATGGTCTCATGTTGCCAGCCAATGCAGCAATGCATGACTGTGTGACTTCCACAGCTATTGGCACTTCATTAAACCCAAAGAGGGAGTATAAATATGTAGTAAGAAGAATCGGGAGAATTGCAGCAGAAAAACAATATTGAAAGCTCTTGGGCTGCGTTGAGTGCAGGCCTAGCCAGTACACACTAAATGAATGGTGTTGATTGCATCATGAACTGCTTCCTACCTGCGAACTCACCTAGCTTCTGGCTGCAACCCTTCTGAGTGCTCTGGCTTCTCCCTGTGGTGCTCAGCTGCTGTGCAGGTGCCAGGGGGAGGTCACTCTTAGTATATAGTGTCACTGTTTGGTCTCCAGTCCCAGCAGTGTTGGTTACCACATATTCATGATTCCTTTGATGTCTGGTTAGCACCCCATTTAGGAAGAGAAGGTGTAGACATTTTGATCACTTGTAAATTGACTAATGGGATCAACACTTACCATTATTCTAAATGTGGTGATTAGCTTTGTGCTTATCCACCCCTTCAAGGTTACTGTAGACATTTGCTGTCATAAATGCTTCTTAAAAAATGTATTTTCTGTGTTTGCATGACCCTCATAATCGGCCAGCACAAAACCACTGTTGCTATGCCAAGTGTAATATTAATAAACCTTTTCTCTAATTGTAAAATATTTCATGCTTACAATACTCCTGTAGTTTTAAATTTCACACTGTTAGCAATAGCAGCATAATTTCCAATTGCAGCAACAGATCATAGCATGATGTTAAACAAGTGCATCTATCTCACATGTTAGATCATTTCTCTTCATTAATTGTTCCTTCTTTGGGTAGTTTGGTAATGTGTGATCACATCTTTAGTTAATTCATCTAGAATGGTAGAACCTGCATAGTTATATAGTCCCATGTGTAAAACCTTTGTGGTGGGTGGATGTATCAGTAACATATCAGATTGTACTTGTCCTTTTAAGTCGGTATGGTAATATTTAGTGTTCTTTCTGAAGCTTGATGTTCTGGAAAGTGTTAATTAGACTGACAGCAATTTTCGTCATGTTTCTGCATGCTTTTCTTTTGAGAGTGTACACTAAGTTGCCCAGCACAACTACAGCCTTTGAATACAGTATTACAGTGCTTATGTACTGGAGCTGTGTCATTAAAACACTCATCAAAAGCCTGGTATTTTGAGAATGTGACACTATCTGCATAATGACCCTTACATTTTGTTCCACTCTTACTTTTGCTAATTAAATTGCAACGACACTTGAAGGATTGAGCCCAAATATACAAAACTTGGTTCACTTTGCTTAGGGTATAGCTACGTAGTTAAACCTTCTGTATGACGGTTACTCTATTCTTTTCTTCTTTATCACCAGAGTCACAGATGCCTACTTGATTGCTGTCTGGATTATGTACATCCAAACAAATTTTATACATGTATTAGTTTATTATTAAAGTCTACAGTGAAAGAGAACAGAGTTACATCATTGTGACCTCCGTTATTTTGCCATTCAGTACATACATGGGTGTTAGTTACTGTAAACAATGCCTGTTCAGATTTACTAATGTGGTGCTGTCATTGAATGGGTATGAGGCATTTCTCTATCTGGCTTGCAGTACTTTTTCCCTTCCATTACTTTCCTCTTCTGTTTCCTTATGATATCGTGCCCCAATATAGTATATATATATATATGTGTGTGTGTATTGTGGAAGGTATTGTATTTATGCACACTAGAGAACTCCTGCAGACACAATACTGCAACAAAGTGTGGCAAATGCCAGGGCAGCATGTAAGCAGCTACACCAACTTGCTACGAACTAGTATATGTACGCATTGATACCTGTATACTGTAACATCTGACATTCTGAGAATACCGACAACCACACATACAAGCCTATTACTACGACAAGCCGCAAACATGCTAACCGGCTATGAATAATACAGCCCGCCCTCATGTTTTTTGTATAAAGGCTTGACACGTGTGACCACTCTAACATAGCAAAGTGTATCTTGAAGGTGTAGATCTCATTCCTGCAGTGACTTGGCCATTGTGAGCCATAAATTCGACAATTATACAACGTACGGAACACTTTCAGGGCTTCTTTTAGTATATTTACATGCTCGTAAAGATACTTGTACAGATCACTTGCAGAACGAAGTCAGGATAACTGATTCACTTACTACAGCAATACAATGGCCGATTCTCCAGCATCGTCTGTGCAATCGCATGGCGATTCACCGCCGGAGGTATCCACAACAGAAACGGTTCAAGATCGTGAGGGATCGCCTTTGTGCCAGAGGCGGCCCTGCAAATCTCGGCAGCAGAGACACAGACCGTACGAGAGCAGAAGTCCTAGCAGCGTGGGTACGAGTTCAGATGACGATGGCGAATACGAGGTAGATTCAGTGGTGGTGGAGCACAAAAGAATCAAGAGAATGGCTGCAAACAGTCGCGAGAGAAAACGCATGCATACAGTCAACGGTGCATTTGATCAATTGCGTGAGTTGGTGCCTACTTATCCTTCCAATCGAAAACTTTCCAAGATTGACACACTAAAACTAGCCTGTTCCTATATCGAGGACTTAACATCTCTGCTAAGAAATCCCGCTGTTGTGCACGGAGACGACGTACAGTTGTTCCACCAAACCCAAGAAGGATTTATGCACAGCTCGGGCTTCGGCCTTCCATCCTCGTACCCCGGAGTCCAGGTCAAAAGCGAATACGGCGACTACGCAACTTGCAACTACCAACATTACCGAGTGCAGCCTTCTTACTTTGCGTCTGCATCGGTGAGTTTCGTTATTGGTCAACCCCCCGAATGTAGTTTGAGATGCCGTACATTAGCTGATACTACGCATGTTCATACAAGATTTAAGTGGTTTACATAGCCGAAGGGCAAATCGTTGGTTTCAAGTGCATGATGTTTTGTCTAGTTTGAAAATTGTGCAGAACACCTGCACACCTTAGTCACACAACTCATATGAATCATTGTTTCATGCTGTTACATAGGATTGTGCAAGCTCCGATTACAGTCCATCAGAAGCTGAGCTGTCTCCTCCATTCTTATCACCTGGAATCGGTGTCCGACCTCCAGCTTTCACTAGGACAGCAAGTGACTCGGCAGTCGCACTTCACATGGCACAGGCAAGAATCAATGGTCCAGCATATTCTACTAGACACATATCACAACCAAACTGTTCACCGTTAGCAACTATACAACATATGTCTTCTCCTACTGGACATTTACCACCCCCACCACATAGTGTATCACCACCTGTGTGGCAAAGAACGGGTAGTGTGCCACTGTATGGCTGTGTTTATGGACAGTAACACTACATTTCCCACTTCAATTATATTATCAGCTCCAATGTTCAACTATTGCTGTCTATCACTTTATTCAGTCAACATGTAAACATTTTCGTATAGGCAGAAATCATTTCATCTTGGGACAATTTTATGCTTTATGTCAATGCTGTGCATTTGTTTTGTACCCTCTGGTTGTGTTGCTATAAGTGTTGTTATTGCTATAGTGTGTTATTAACCTCATGTTTTTGTCAGTCATCCGATCCCCAAACAGTACTAGTAGCACCTTAATTTTGTCCCATTATACCACTTAGTAGGAACATTTTTTCATTTTCTGTTGCTATTTATGACCCCAAAGTATTGCTGCAGGACTTGCAATTACAACAACAATCATATTTGAACTGGTTTGCTACAGTTTATACAGTAGGGGGGAAATCTGAATATGTCACAATAGCCTTACTACAACAGTTACTCTACTGCAATAATTAACTGGAACTATTACACAATGGGAAGTCAATTTTAGCTGAAGGAAAAGTGTGCAAGTTATTAACTACACAACTACACATCGGTTTCTTTTGACTCTAGCAGAATATGTGCATGTATATTATGGTGTTCACCATGACCTTCAATTTCATGAGTCATTGTCTGTAGTTCTTCACCCTCTTCTACCCGTGCTGATTGCTCCTCAATCTGTTGAGGGAAGGTACTTGGATGGGAAGCCCTGTCTCTTCTTTTACGAGCCTGATGTCGCTGGTGAGCATGCTTGTGTCGGGTCTTGCGAATATTGACTGGCTCAAACCGGTGGTCTGCATTGTGGTCTCCCTCCTTTCTGGCAAGCACGTGACCAAAATGGTCCTCATGAGGCTGTAAAAAAAAGTATTTTTATACAAGTATTAGTGTGTTTAACATTATGCGGAAGTGTAGTCTTACATGTGAAAAACTGGCAGCCAGGACATCATTGAGGGGAGCAATGCACTCCTCTGGAGAGTGGTCACCATGATCAACCTCACCATGCTCCTCTGGGCATTCTACAGAATATAATGCAATATAACCCGTTACCCAGGCAACATCTAAGAATGTTGCCCATATCTCTCTTGTACAGTGATGTTGCCTAGGTAACAGGTTATATATCCCTCCCTGGGGTGTGGTCTTGCACATTGGTGTCGGGCTATGCCCGACACCAATGTGTAAAACGACCACCCCCCAGGGAGGGATATAACTATTACATAAGGTGAAGTAGTCAATTTGGTATAATAGACATGACACCCACTTCTCACCATACATTATCTACCCCTTCTGCTCAACTAAACTCTTGGAACCCCGCTATTCCGAACCTCTGAAGTGTGGACACATCATTATTTTTAACGGACAATTGTTCAGGTATGGATTACGTTCCCATTGACAGCCATACATTATACCCTGAAATGCAGACACCCCGCTATTCTGTAAAGCGGACAGTCCCACTAGTACCTGGACTGGGACTGTACAAAATTCACTCCATAATGCAGACACTCACATGCCTCTCATGCAAGATTGCCCGCCACTGCCAGAGCTCTGGAAGATGAATTCGTAACGCTCAACAGTGTGAGTACACATTGCCACGCCCACAGGAAATATACCAGAAGTCTAATACGGCTACTTCCATATTCCGAATGCATAGTGGGAGTCACTATGGTGTCTGCATTAGAGATGCTCCACTATACTTACATTAAATAAAGCCCGTCTAATGCAGGGACCACTGCTGTGTTTTCTAAAGCAGAGGTGTCAATACTTTGAAGACTTCGGTCTATTTTTGGTTGGCATGGCTATGCATACTTAGGCTGTTAAACAAAGCTGTGCTTCAGAGCTCTCCTGTGTTACATAGGTTTGGGAGGACCATAGCAAGTACTCAGAGTAATAGTGCTAATATAATGGCCAGTCACTGAATCTAGCATAATATCCGACAATTTTGCGAGAGTAGAGTGAGCCATTTGAGTTTGTACTTATGGGACTGAAAACCCTCATGGGATATGTACATTTCATGAGGTAAAAAATGTATGGTATGATGGTTTGGTGCAAAATATAATCGTTCATTAGATTCGCATGGATTAAGTAATAGTTACGTCAGATGGTACATGGTAGGTGTAACGAATGTGTATCTGTATGATGAGGTAGTGGGCAGTGTTTGTGTACTGTGGAAAATATCACTCCCACACAAAAGAATGCAAAGCCTACAGCAGAATCCGGAAGATGTTTTAGCTGCAATGACCAATAGCGGTCTCTCGCTTGTGTCTTTAGCCACTTCATTTTCTGGCTGACCTTTACTCAGGGCTGCTTTACAGATGTTGGTTGTTTATTTTCAGCCTCAAAAACAGATGTAGGGCCCAAGCATAATATGCTTGCAGAAGTCTAGTTTCAGTGTTGAGAGGATTCAGTGTTGAGAGAGATGCAACTGGTACCTTACCCAGTCTAAACATCTACTACCAGGAGTTCTTGCGTAGCTGTTAAGTTCCTGAAGCTACCTAGCAACTACATAACTGCCATGCACTCAACTTATCTGGGAATGAAAAGTAAAAGAGCTATTTAACATTCAATCTGTCTACTTGTAAGGGGACCCTACATATGACAGACACTTGCATGCATACCCCATACTAACTTAGGGTGTCAGATTTGCTACATGCATAACTTATTTCAAATAGTGTAGCACTTGCCAAAGCTGAAAAGCTAACGTGTATCCAGTCAGCAATGAGAGTAATGACAATGCCTACCTTACCCTGGAGGTCAAAGGTCAGTACTGACCACTGGGGAATAACAGTCTTCTGCCTTTTCTAAACTGTTTATATATGTACTATGCTGCAACTCAATAGTACTGTCTGGAATCAATGCTTACATATACCACCAAAGGCACACTGGAATTTACACATGGCAATGGGTGTACACATGACAGTGGTGTTTATACAGATGTCTCTGAATCTTGGCAGCCGTCACCATGGTAACAGGTTTTTCTTCCCTCATTATTGAGACACATGGAAAGTCTGCAGAGCTTGTTACTCAGTTAATGTAAGTGATTTTTTTTTTTCGTACATACCGTATGACTCATGGAATAATGTGAAAAAAATTATAGAAGTTGGTTACAGCTATCCTACAACAGCACAAAGTATTCCCCTATACTCCAAAGCAGTCAAGTATAAAGTAGTATTTGCCCAAAAATCTAATATACATGGTAGCTACCACCTCTGACATTGTTAACGGACAAATGAGCTCCTACACCCTCCATGTGTTAATGAAGAAAGAAAAACCGGTTAGTAATGTGACATCTACCAAGCACATATAAAAGTAGTTCATTGCAAGAGGCATGCCTTAGCAGGGCAGGGCAATTGGACCAGCCACCTCCTCTTCCAGACAAACGAATTAGTGTACCAGTGCCACCCAACCTTACACAATGATTTGTTCCTGTCAAAACTGTGATACCATGCATGGGTGAGAGCCAAGAGATATAGTAAGTAATGCACAATTGCACAATCAATCTATTATCAATACCTTGAATGAACCTGCCAATTTCTACAGAGTGTAGAGGTTCAGTTGCATGCTTATCATTGATAATTCCCCGTATGGCAACATGGACATTGTGGATTTACTGCTATACATTTGTAAAATGTAAAATACACAGTCCAAATCCAGGAGTTGACCACACTGGAGTAAATGTGCATCCTGCACAGTGAGTGACTTTACATAACATCTAGTAGGCTGACTAGATGTGGTTCACTAATTGTTAGTATGTGTTGTATGTGCCAGTTATCTCTGAAATGCAATGCGGAATCAGTAGTCAGTTGGACATGAGACAGGACACCAGTTATAGTGCTGACTCAGCAAGGTTGTTGTGTACAGCAGAGGACCTGACTCAACAAACTGAAGCCAGAAGCCACTTACCCCAAATAATAATATTCATAGCTTTCAGTATGCATAAATACATATGTATGCTCATGATCTTCAAACTTTTTAGTTGGCTAGATTAGATACTCTTCATGTTTGAATAAGTGCCTTCCTAATGATTCCGCTTATGTCAACTACATGTACAGGCTCTTCAGCTTACAAACTATATCTTGGGTTCTAATATATCTCACTGCTAGTAGTCTCACACTAAAAAAAATTGGTGTTCATAAAACTTCATTTGTATCTCTTTTCTGCTCTTTCCTGCACCCAGACTCAGTTACTGTAGGTCTGTCTGCAGCCAACTCCCTTTGAACACATAGGAAGCCAGCAAAGCAGAGAACCCATAGAGAGCTTATTAGGTGTGCAGTATATCAGCACTTGTTTTGCTGCCGAACTGTAGCAGAAAACACATAAGAGTGCCCACTAATCACATCAACATTTCAGAAGGAAGCCCGTGAGTTCAAGTACCTTGTTTCATCCACTTCAACAGAGAGCCAGCACATGCCCTACAGAAAGGATCGCCTGATACCAGAGGTAATCTGATAAGGAGGAACTGGAATGGGTTCAATACTACTGTGGGAGCCAGGCAAACTCTGGCATGTGACCACAAGCCAGGCTAGCAAAAAGAGTTGTTGTACACACAAGCCCTCACCACGGATACCAAGTATATGTACACCCATTTCTTCACGATTCACTGTACACAAATCTTGCAACACAGAAAGAGATATATGCATATTGAATTAACCAGTGTCTAATACTATACTATGTACAATATGCCACATGTAGCCACAGCAGCCCAAATGTATAGATAAGATTGTGTGGACAAGGTTTGGAACAGATGACAACACATTCAGTTCTTTACTTAATAAAACTGTAGGCCATTTTCTTAAGTCTAATTGGCACTAATGTGGTTAACCTCTATTGTTCTCCATCTTCTCAAAATAAACACCAAGGGGACCATGTCCTATGTCTTTGTGGGTACAGAATAGCACCAATTTCAAGATTTAGCCGGAGTTCAAAGAGATTAAAACAGCCACTGAGTACTGATGTGGAGGAGATCTGTTTTCAGATTGTTTGATCATTTAAGACTTCAAAGAAACACCTCTTCCTACCAACCTACATATCACTTTCAACCACTCTCTGAAGACTCACTACCCACCTAGTTTTCTAAATCAAGTCACTGACATTGAAAACAAATTCTCATTTCCAGTTGCTTGGGAGAGAATATTCCACTATAGCTGTACAATATTTCCTATGGGACGTAAATGGTAGGGAATGCGTATCAATACACTAGAATTACAGTAGAAGTGAAGAAGCTATAAGAAGTAACAAGAGGAAGCTGAATGGTACGGCAATGGCATTGAGACAATACAGATATTGGCCTTTTAAGGTAAGGGCAGAGGACTGGTATCAGGATTACAATTAGGAAGGTGTATTTAGGGATGATATATCTGATGAGATTACAGTTTTAACTAAGTGAACTGGTATGCGACACATTTTTGTTCTGTTCTAGCAACGCTGGTGAGATCAATGAACTTGACAATGCTGTTTAGGTCACCTCGAGAGTGTCAGATGTACACCATGTAACTTCCCCCAAGTAGTATTTCTATCACCTTAGAAGGCCAGAAATTAGAGAGGTGGCTAGCAAGGCAACACAGGAAAATTCGCAAGCATGCAAATCCCCAGCTATTAACCAGGCCTACATTGCAGGTATCATAGTCAGGGTAACAGTACAAGTCTGGTGTTTATACACTGTGTGGTTCTCAAGATATGGTTGTGAGGAATCTCACCAAAAGCTATATACCTTCAGAGAAGCAGGGAGTATATTATCATGTTGAGTTAGTGCAAGCAGGAATTGACACTTTATGGTGGTCAGCTACAGTTAATTCTGCCTTTCCTTCAGTGGCATAGCAAAGTATCAGTGTGACTTGGTCTCTGTATATGAGTGTTGTGATGTCCGAACATCAATCGTTTACTCTTCCTATCATATAGAACAGCACCATAAAACATTTCCTTATTAGTTACATGGTGTAATATGAATTTAGGCTTTACATTACACTAAGAGTTTCATATATACATGGTGCTAGTAATATTCCTATTACACTTGAACTCAAAGCTTCCTGTTTACTTCCTCTAGACACATTCCACAGGAACCAGAGGCAAACAAAGTCAAGCTTCCTCGCATTGAGGTCCATGACTTATCAAGGTAGTTTCTATGGCAGCATCAGCATGCATTAAATCACCATACATGACATAATAAGTGAAAGTTAAAAACATTGGGACTACTTTGTTTTCTTGGCAGAAAAGCCAGCCAGTTGAAATGAAAATTGTGGTCAATTTCACTACAGTAAGAACTGTTTAGATTCAGACATGCACCAAATCAAGTTATGAACCACAAAAAATTATTGGATAGTCAGTCAAGCAATTGGGTGTGATGGTTGAAGTCAACCACATCTGGGGCTAAATAAGGGGTTTACATAACCACTTGGTACAATATATGAACTGTATAATAACCCAAACTGGGGTGTGGCAATGGTATGCTAGAGTAACCGATCAGTCTACTACACAAGGGGAATGCTGTTCCGTCTGAGAATTGCAGTCCAGGTAACTGTATGGTTGAAGCACTCTACATATTAGTTACGTTTCACAGGGATTGTCGATCTTGTGATTATCATAATACCGCAATTATTGTGATAATCATCACATAACGTTGCATAGTAATCTATTGTCGCTACAACTACTAACATACTTACAGTTATGATGCAGTCCAAACTCTGTTGTGTTTTGTGTATGATCTGAGTCAATTTTTGTACTAAATAGGTACAGTAGAAGATCTCTAATGTGGGCACGTGGAACCTCTTAAATACAGACACCATCGCAGCCAAAACATATGTTCTGACTAGCAAACCCTTAATTGGAAATTTGGACCTGTTCCAGTGTCCTGTTTAGCAAAGTGTTCTGAACCACATCTCCATGAAAAAGGATGTTATGCGTAGGACACATTTCGGACAATAATACCTCATCAGCTGCACTGGAATCCAGAGGTTCCACTGTAATTGAGGCTACCTTGTCACTTCCTCATTCCTTAATATTGAGATAAAGTGTTTAAAGGTTGATTGGATGCAACTCTAAATTATACATAATCACATTACACTAATCACACTACTAGGAGTCCACATGCACACCATGCCTCATGTCAGTGCATATGTGCATGCTGAACTGGCAGCCTTGTTCTCAGGACTCCCCTGTTTTTACTTCTTGGGTGACAAGAATACCCTTGAAGTTTCATGCATGCAAACTGAAAATTAAAATTGAGAAGGCTTGAGAAGAAGGCTAGTAGACGAGCTTCTTACTCCCAAGTCGTGAAGCTCCCCCCATCCCCCATCCACTACTAACTTCTGCTGCCAAAACTTTCCATAGCCAAACCATGCCTACCTCCTCCAATCAGGCTAGCTCCGCTGCCAAACAACACACCATTCCTGACGGTTGTATACGACATTCCTAAGCACAACATGTACAAGAATAGATCTCTAACCAGAGCCTCACGCCACTGCCCTCAGAGCACCCAGTACCCAACTGTTTCCACACATTTTGGGAAGTAGTGATTGCATGTTCCAAAGCTCCACTGGAAAGCAAAAGCACAATTTCCTAATCCAAGAGCTTCTGTACGACGTATGCACATTCCCACTCACATGTATCACCATGTAACTGGCTCTTAATGCATGCTTCTGCTCAGATGCTCTGCAACTGGAAGCGACTGACGGGCATACGTAGATGGGATGCTATCAACATCCTATCTCTGAGTTGTAGACGAACTACTACTACTTGATTCTTTAGTATTTAGCAGGCTAAAAACGTGTGATCTAACTGTTACAGTTATGTGCACAGTAGACCGCAGGTGTTCCTTTCTCTTCCCCCTCTGTGCTAGGAACCAGGTTAAGCAATGATGTTTCCCCCCCATCGCCAATGTACAGGAAGATACATATTCAATATGTGTGCATGCCTGCTGAGCCATCCAATCCTGTATCCTCTCTTGTGCAGTTCACAGAGAAAAGGTGAAGTAACGGTTGCCATGTTGTCCAGGCAATAAACACCCCGTGAAAAGTAATGTTGTGAATTACAAGAGCCTGGTAAAATGACCATGGAAAAGAACATGGGTTGCATCTTAGGATGTTGGCAAGTGTACAGGGCATGTTAAAATATAGTAAAGCCGCAAGTCTAAGATACCCCATACCTCAAGCCTATAAACATTATGTTTTGACCTAGAGTCAGAGAAAAATTTTACCAAGTTATCTCTCAATTGAGCAAACAAATTTTTACAGTTCTTTGAAAATGTCTGACTGCTGATGAATAAATTAATCAAAGAAGCCTGATTACCAAGTAGTTTTGACCAGGCCTAGACTGTCAACTCAATTATCTAACCACCAAGTACAGTAAGGGATGGGAAAAATGAGAGGAATTTCTTCAACTGATAAAGTAAGATACCAATTGCAATTACCAGTACCCAAAATGCATTCTGTATGAAACCACTTGTATCGTATAGTCGGGCTGAAAGGCGACAAAGTAATGGAATTCATAGACACACGTGCAGGTGAGCACATGATCAGGCTGTGTGATCATAGTGTGTGTGCGAGCATTGTGGAGACTCAGTACAAAACTCAACTATGTGTTTGTGGTTGTCACACAATGCTACTTCCTTGCCACTACTGAACTCAATGTCTACTTCCTCCACTTCCTCTATGTCCTCAACAAAGTGCTTGGTAGGCCAATGTAATCTCTACTCACACCTCACCCTCTTCCAAGAAAAGGGTCTGTTGACTATTGAGCGCTTTCTTGGTTGTGCAGAGTCAGCAGTGACATCAGAGTGAATATAACCCGTTACCTAGGCAACACATCAACATTAGCTTATCTTGATGTTGCCAAGTTAGGTAACAAGCTATATATTCTTCCCAGGAAGGTGGTCTTACACATTGGTACTGGTGGGGCTATGCCTGACACCAATGTGTAGAACCACCACCCCCAGGGAGGGATATAACTACTACTAACTGCACTCTTAGCTTCAAAGTCTGAGGTAGACTATTTCATACTACAATGTGTAGTCATCAAGGGTTAATTAGGCATGTTCCTTACCATGTATGGTAGTTAGATACAATGATATAACCCTGTGCCCACAGTTGTATGGCCGGTTACCATGCAAACACTGGCTGCAATGACTCTTTACTGTGGCTAAGAACACTAACACTTACCAAGCAAGGAGGCATAGCTTCCTGAATCTTCCTTGTGGTACTGTGTGTATGTAATTGTGTTAAAATGCACACACAAGTAAGTACAACAGTGGAATAAAAGTTGAAAGGATGTGTTATAAGTCCAATCAATAGTGAGTGTGTTTACACTGCGCAAACCCTGCTTGAACTGACCACTTCCTATAAAAATCCGATAAGCCAACATATATCCCACTCACCCTTGTATCCTAGGTAACAGCTGGGGGATAATTCATACTGATTTCACAGACAAACACCAGTACTTAACTCTGGTATAGGGTGATATACCCTTTCTCCTTGGGAGGTTAATATTTGCGACTCTGATTATTTAACAGTTACAAATGTGCAACGGAAACAGTATGTATAACAATAACAACCAGTTTCTCTGTTTATGGTAATTGCGCTTAGAATCATACATATCTGCCAGCACTGTCTTTTGCACTTTGTTCAAACACACCAGATGGCTACTCACTGGACTGAGTGAGATGTTGTATTGTAACCAGATTCTTTTTCCTCGTGAGAGGGTGGAGTCTGGGCAGAATATCTTAGTGGCCTGGGATTAAAATCCAGTGGGCAACTCTAAACTTTGTAACAGGAAGCCACAAGGCATGAATGATTCAGTTAACAACTACAGTGACAATTGGCAGTGGAGTGAAGTTAATAAGATTATCACTTTACCTGCATGTGTCTGTAGCATGTGCCAGACTACTTGCATGGCCTCCAATACCACCCATATAGCACCACATGATACATGCTTGATTCCAGGCTACTTAGCACAGCACACCTACCTAATTAGCTCTCTAGAGAAACTCAGAGATGAAGTTCAGCTGCACGCACGTTTTGTGAATTCTGGTTCTAACTCTCTAGAGAAACTCAGAGATGAAGTTCAGCTGCACGCACATTTTGTGAATTCTGGTTCTAACTCCCTAGAGAAACTCAGAGATGAAGTTCAGCTGCATGCATGTTTTGTGAATACTGGTTCGAATTAGCTCTCTAGAGAAACTCAGAGATGAAGTTCAGCTGCACGCACGTTTTGTGAATTCTGGTTCTAACTCTCCAGAGAAACTCAGAGATGAAGTTCAGCTGCACGCACGTTTTGTGAATTTTGGATTTTTACTATTGCCCAATTACAAAACGCAAGTAAAGAATGCCCCCACCATGGTTCAGTGTCTTGCCGCCATCACAGTGCAGAATATTTGTGGCAAAGGAGATATGAAAGCAACTTCATGCAAGAAACACATACACAACTCCAAGGATAGATTCTCAGTCAAGAACTGCATCAGAGAACCAGCTTTGTGATAACTTGTATATATAGAGGTTTTGTGTTAAATGAGACCATCACATGCACCCTAGCTCACACCACCATAAGTACCTCACCTCAAATACTAGGTCCTTCTCAGCTGCCTCATTAGATTCCCTGCAATAACACAGACAAAACAGTCACAGTACAGTGAAACATCTCTTAACCAACATTCTCTAAAGCGGACACCTCACTAAATTGGACAAAAAGTTGCAGTCCTGGTTAAATTTCCATTGTGCATAACACTTTACAGCTCTCTGAAATGAGGACACCTCCATATTCTGCACAGCGAACACTAATAGCTGTCCCAATTGCATACAAACAACAGTTAACAACCTCCATTGGGCAGATGCTCGTGTACCTCTCCTGCAAGACTGTCAGCCACTGCTACTAGATTAACGACTGGACTGCATGTTAATGTTATTAATCCCATTTGCATTTTTCACCTGCATACACGCCATACAGCAAGAGAGATCTCTGATAGTGTAGCCTTGTGGCCCAAGTACACATTGTCACGTCTACTGGAAATATAACAGAGCTCCCCAAAATATGGACACCTCCCTACAGTGAACATGCAGCAGGGATCCTTATGGTGTCTGCCTTAAGAGGTTCCACTGTATTCCTTGAAATTTTCACAGTGGATAAATTTTGCGAGTTAGCTTCCATTCATGAATTTAAAACAAACACGTGAAAACTATGTATAGGATAGAGCCCTCTCATGAGGGCTTTAACCCACTTAAACACCCCGTGGGAACCGAGGGCAGTGTTACCAAGGGTGTTTAAGTGGGTTAAAGCCCTCATGAGAGGGCTCTATCCGACTTAGACCATACCTCCCCATACCAGCTAATTTCAATGGATATCATGGAGAATGTGCAATGCACTGATGAATATGCATGAGGGCTTTAACCTACTTTAACACCCTGTGGAACCCTCAAAGCTTCTGCCTCATTAATTATTCATATATGGTCTAATCACTCTTATGCACACTACGCATTAGTACCTGGTGTGTGCATTGCGATATTGTGAATTGCGAAAGATCACAGCAAAGCATTTTTCTCATGTAGAACTGGTTGGTTCCTTGAGTCTTTGCTGATGAGTTGGTGTAACCTAACAGAACACAACAAATCACAAAATTCTTATCATTTTGCTCATCAGCTAGGTGCCATGTCTGACTCACTAGGAATCTACTAAACTGGTTTACCCAGCGAACTATAGCAAACTGTTTTTGCGCCATCATAGCTGTGTGTGTAGTTACTGCTAGCACACATGCGTAAGTCATTCTACCTTGAATGTACACCCTTGAAATCATGCATGTGAGAAAGCTATCCCTTCCTTATTGTGGGAACAAAGCTAATCTAACAATGTACTAACTTTACAACTGCCAATATACCTATAGTGCCCTACAACAACAGCAGGTGACAACATGGCCAGTCAATGACCACAACATGCATGTTGGGCATGGACGGTATAAGTAGAGCTTCATCAGTGCCTCCACCTCAATATACAATATTAGATTCTTGTTACGTAGATAAGTGGTTTTGTCTTTCCACATTTCCAATACTTCATTTTGTCTATTTCTCCAGCTCATGTCTGCCGCTGCATTATTTTCCATTTTTGCTGTAGTATCTACTACCAAATTGAACTCTTATCCACGTGTGAAAACTACTTTGAACTTTGCGCTCTCTTCCCTCATCTGTTCCCCAGATTTGATCCACCTATAAAGAGGATCGTTGGTAATCGACCTCACCCTTGTGTGACACTTCTATAGAGTAGTCTATGTCAAACTTGAGTACTGAAATACCAAGGCAATTGAATATGTGCAGAAATGCCCAAGCTGTACATTTGATGTTCAAAACGTAATTTCTATGGACAGTAGTAACACATTATAGTAAGAACATGTGACATATATTTAGTCTCTATATGCAACACCTAATCTACTCTACTGGCTTCCAACAAGCAGGTGGTTCATTGTCATGTTTGCATTCGCACCTTCAGACATGGGGATTCTTTAAATGCAGAAAAATTAGCTTGGTAAACAACACAATCCCTACAGTTTCAACAACATAATGAATATTAATAAACACCAATTTACTTAGTTTTGCAGAAGCCAGCCAAACTCACTGACTGTCAAAAGGCACTAACAACTTGGTCCATTTACACATAGCACCAATTTGCAGGTCTTAAAAAATAAAGTGTTCAGTCAGCAATTTTTTTTTAAATCTAGGACATAATGGTCATGATCTATCTCTATGCACTGTATGCAGTGCTAGGAGGGGTGATGCTACATATCTCTTCCTTCATATAGATCAAAGACAGTGGTGATCTACAAGACCTCTTCACCAAGCATGGCTTAGGCATTACAAGGATTCTGTTGAGCACACGTCACTATGGCAATGCACCCAACCTAGACTTCACACAATGACCTTCTCAACAATAAGTTTGGAATAATCCCCAGGATGTGCTCATAGGCCCTGCCATAGGCAGGGCTTCATTCAGAAAATTGTCAAGTAGAGGTATAAGTTGCCAGCTAAAGATATGGGGGTGTGAGGGCAACACTTGCCTCATTCCCAAGGCATGCAACCCTTATATTGATGTACTTTGTACTCACTACACAGGGGGCTGGAGGATTGTCCCATTAAATTTTTAAAATTCTCTGATATCCCTTTATCAAGTTTGCTATCTATGAATGGACTTCCATTACCACATTTACACCAGCTGATAAGGCATTGTTGGCTTGAAAGTCCAAGGTATGGGGGCAGAGGAGGTTGGAAGCTAGTAATTAGCTACGCGCGCGTTCACGCGAAGGTAGCAATTAATGCTACGTGAATGACGTAATCATACGAGCTGCCATTGAGGCCCATAGTGAAAGGTGAAATCGATTTACACAAACAGCTCTCGTTTGTTTGGGACGAAACTCACTCAGTAGATGCTGCCAGGTGAGCTCTAGATCGACCGCTATAGCTCTTCCTGATACGCGAAGTATTTAAGTGTTTCCTTGGGAATCCCCGTGGAAGATTTTGCACGCCATAAAATGCCATAGCTGTCAATCTAGAGCTCACCTGGCAGTATCCACTGAGCAAGTTTCGTCCCAAACAAGCGAGAGCTGTTTGTGTAAATCGATTTCACCTTTCACTATGGGCCTCTATGGCAGCCCGTATGATTATGTCATTCACGTAGCAATAATTGCTACCTCATGCGTACCACTAATTACCAGCTTCCAACCTCCTCTGGTATGGGGGAGTGAGATTCTGGCCAATAACCACGCCTACACAGAGTGCTGGTCATGGTCATAGTTAGTACTGAAAGCAAGACTTAGAGGAAAACAAGTTCAAAATGAGTGGACAAGGAAAGAGATACCTTTCATCTTTTGAAATGTGTAGCTTGTGATCCCATGCTTCATTGGGTAGTCATTTCCAAGTCTTCAAATAAACCAGGACTGTACTTACACACTCAGTGACATTGAAGTAGTTTGTTTCCAGGGTGTCCTTTCCCTGTGCCGGCTAGGTGGAGTCCTGAGAATAATGCTAATTCTAATATGGCAATTATAAATCTAGTTAGAGATGGGTGGGAAAAATTCCAAAAGGCTATCATATGGACCTTGAAGACAAGCTACAAAAGCAGCATTGCCTTCAGGCCTCAACTGAACTTTAACTGATTCACAAGGGTGGACTGTGACTGGAACTAGCTGAAGTCTATTCAGACGCTCTTACGTACCACTCAACCAACCACTTGGACCCCTGGGCAAAGGAGCACTTACTGTTGTCTAGCAAGTCCGAAATTTTTCCCATCAGCCATGGTTACGACCACTAGGACTACTAGGAGGGCACCAGACTATGTCACAGCTAGAAGGTCTTGGGTTTGAATCCTCAGTGGATCCCAGAATTGTTTTCAAAGATTTATTTCCTACTCTCTCTCACCACAACATTGTTATGCATGAGTGCCCATGTAGCCTACAACAGTAGGAAACACCAAGTCTCTGAAGACACAAACTGCTGTGACCTATCCAAAGACTCACCTTTTACCTTTTTGGAAGCCTAAACTATGCAGTCATACAATAATACTTGGTCTAGAATCAAAACATACAAGTTATCACTGGCTCTATGGCTAGGATAGGGTTCTTGTTTACATTCCAGTACAGAATCTGTGACGTCAGTTTGAAAGTGTAGTCTTGAGGACATGAACACATTACTAACAGCATCACATCACACTTTAGCGACCAACATTGGGAACATGCATACCACCTTTGGTAGTAATTAACTAAATTAACTAGTAATTAAAACAATCTGTACATACATTAGAGCACAAGTTTGATGTACTTTACTCTAATGTGAGGCACTCTCATAAGTATGTGTTGCTACAGAGACAGAAATATGACACCTTGAATCTCCATAAGAATGATTACAATTGGGTCTTCTTATGGGCCTGCATTTGATATCAGTTTACGGTGGACATGTCCTACCAACCCACCATGCATATACTAGCAACTTGTACACATACTGTGTAATCTGACACAATAAGATATATGGTATTATATAATTATAGGGGTCTCTGCTTTGGGTCTGCTACGTTCTGGGCTTGTTGAGCCATGAGAGTGACTGGGTTTGTTGAGCCATGAGAGCGACTGGGTTTGTTGAGTCATGAGAGCGACTGGGTTTGTTGAGCCATGAGAGCGACCGGGTTTGTTGAGCCATGAGAGCGACCGGGTTTGTTGAGCCATGAGAGCGACCGGGTTTGTTGAGCCATGAGAGCGACCGGGTTTGTTGAGCCATGAGAGCGACCGGGTTTGTTGAGCCATGAGAGCGACCGGGTTTGTTGAGCCATGAGAGCGACCGGGTTTGTTGAGCCATGAGAGCGACCGGGTTTGTTGAGCCATGAGAGCGACCGGGTTTGTTGAGCCATGAGAGCGACCGGGTTTGTTGAGTCATGAGAGCGACCGGGTTTGTTGAGCCATGAGAGCGACCGGGTTTGTTGAGCCATGAGAGCGACTGGGTTTGTTGAGCCATGAGAGCGACTGGGTTTGTTGAGCCATGAGAGCGACTGGGTTTGTTGAGTCAGGAGAGCGACTGGGTTTATTGAGCCATGAGAGCGACCCATGGCTTATAATTTCCTTAGGAAGATCTCCCTCTGAGAACCTTAAGCACTCTGAGATTGATTCTTGGACAGTTTGACACACAACTGCGAGAAGAAATGTGCTATTCTCTTTCAATTCTGAATTATGCTCTTTCTGAGTATAAAATGCTTGTTACTACTAGTCCAAATACTCATACTACTAGCCCAGGTTAAAACTTCTGCACATTTGCAACAAGTGTACCACAATTCTAAACCACAGCTAAGTGTTAGCTAGCTTTGTAATATAGTGAAGCCATACCCTATGCTATAAGTTTACCCAATTGTGGTTTTGGAGAGTTGTGCACTGGGTTGCAAAGGTGGCTGTACCTAGCCTCGTTCCCAGGCCCGCGCCCAGCTTCCCGTCGCTTGCAGTACGGTTAAGCGGGAGAGGGCCTGGTACATTTTCTCACGTGAGTGACGTCACGGACAGGGCAAATTATGCGAACGTGGGCGTCATGTAAACCACAAAAAACTTCGCCCACATGCACTCACTAGAGCACAACTATTCCGAGTCAAAAGATAGCAGCGCACGAAGGCGCTTTTATGTCGCTATTCACGAGACAGTCGGGAGGACAGAGAGTTTTACCAAGCCTAAACAGTGAAGACACACACCAGCAATCAGTGAGCAATTTAGTCGTGCTCGCTCACGTTCAATTAAAGTCTTTCTACCGCCTTTCTACCTGTGACGTCACTCACGTGAGAAAATGTACCAGGCCCTCTCTCGCTTAACCGTACTGCAAGTGACAGGAAGCTGGGCGCGGGCCTGGGAACGAGGCTAGGCTGTACCAGCTTTTGGAACACTACTACTAGCCCTGGTCCCGGAGCTTCCTATTGAAGCAGCTCTGCTAAAATGTTTGTGATAGCATTGGGTGCATTTACAGATGTGGAGAAGTATGAGCTGGAAGGCAAATGGTGTTCCACTTGTAGATTGCACTTATTTTGTTTTCTGTTGCTTAGCAACCCATTGCCATAACCTATATATTGCCACTCCACTCATTGTTATATATTATTATTTGGTTGCTAGACAATAAGAAAACAAACAAACACCGTGACCTTAAAAATGCATGACGCCTATGTAAGGTGGTTCCAACCCCTAGAACGGTTGCCACTTCTATGTCTCTCTCACAGTGGCCTTAGCAACAGAAATGGTGCAGCCACTTCTATGTCTCTCTCACAGTGGCCTTAGCAACAGAAATGGTGCAGCCACTTCTATGTCTCTCTCACAGTGGCCTTAGCAACAGAAATGGTGCAGCAAAAACTGATACTGCAAATGCCAAATTGGGGCGAGCCTGAGCGAGCCCCACATGGTCGGTCATACGGAGATGATGTCTGTCGGTTCGTTCATTCTTGGTACGTATAGTCACATTCCGTATATACGCGTATTCCAATTTACCACATGTCTAATATTTCCCTTGTGGTACTGCATAGCTAGCAGTGCAGAGTTGTAAAATTATTACAGCTACCTAACTACTTTTTCGAGTTGAATTGTTAAAGTTCTATGAAAGAATGGATAGTAGATCTATAAGTGATGGAGAAGCAAGAGAAAGGAGGGAAATCAGGCTTCAGCGTAGGAGAGAAAGAGAGCGCCGACGCAGAGCTGAGGAGACTGCTGAGCAGAGGGCGGAGAGAAAGGGATAGAGCTCGTCGCCAGCAGCTGATAGCCAATGAGACTCCAGAAGAGAGAGAGTCACGCCTGGCCAAGAATTGAAGAGTTTCAATTACGAGGTCATTCCTGTGTGAATAATGTACAACACTGCCTTTGTCATTTTTGAGGCACAGTAAACAAACAGCAACTTTACTTCTTACTAAACGCCATGCCAACTTCGACACCTCGACAAGAAGTGCAAAAGGGCACGCGTGTATACGAACTGCGCATGCGCAATTGTAGTCCTTGGCATACTGCTTGCACAGGCTCGCCCCCACAATGCCTTGCATTCATCTCATTCATCTAGTTAGCCTACAGCAGTCTGCCTCACATTTAACATACAAGTGCCACCCACGTTTCTATAACAACTGAGGTCAACCCCCCAAAGTAGGTGCTCCATCACAGGACCTGATAACCTTGAGTGTTTGGTCAAGTAGCTGTGTAATGTGGCCAGCTTACTCACTTCAGAGAAAGGTTGTGCAACATTATCCCAGTGGGTGGAACAATAGGCGGCTGCTATTCACCAAGTGGCCCTTAAAATCTCACAAACAATTACTTGCGGCTAGCCAAGGTGTGTCAAAGCATGCAATCAATTGCAACTGGATACCATGTGGGACACCCAAAGCATTCTACAGTACAAGGTGTATTTTAAATCAATCTGCCCAGCAACAACAACAATGCACTGTTGTTTGTAGGGCTATAGGATTCTCCTAAAGAAGGTAGCTATATGACAAGACAGCAAATACCTGTGTGAAGAAGTCCTCTCAATAGCTTAACCACAGCTGTTAAAGGAAGCACTTTTGAGTGGAGGGTTTACGCTGTTCTCTTTGAACCACACTTCAAATTTCAAAGTTACCTTGGCTACTACTTGGCTGCCAACTATCCAGTTGCAATAACACTCAAGCATATTCGTGGCTGCTTGCTGGTCACTGTGTACTGTGAGAGTGGCAGACAATAAAGTCACCCACTAGCTCACCCTCTGGAATGAGCCATGTGGTGCCTGTTTTATAGTTTCTTAAACCAATATTAGCTGCCAGCTGGGTACTGGTTTCTGTCTGGTTCACACACTTTTTATGTTAATGTAATGTTCACTTAAACTAAGTCTATTTTATACTGTGACAGGATAATCATTGTTCCATTTTCCTGCTTTCCTGGTTTTAGAGGAGTGCAAGGTGCAAGCTAAGTGGCAGCAACAAACTCTTGTAAGCGACACAATTCTAACCAGGCAGGATGTTGACCTCTCCAGCAATGGAATGCATCCAACATGTGAAACTGCAGGTCTTCTTGTCATGAAGTAAGGAGAGATAATTGTGCCCCACTCTCCGTATACCTCTCCCCCATACGAAATTTATTGGATTTGTGATAAGCTTCCTACCACACAGCATCTACAGGCTTCCCTTACTGGTTGGGTTGCTATGAGATCTCTGCTTGTTCCATAATTGTGTGGCATTCCTAAAACAGCTGGGGTCACTACAGTGGACAGTACCTTCTTCTTTGCTTCTACTGGTTAACACATTAGCCGGGTGCTTGCTGCCTGTTCAGCTCATGGGAGGATAACGATTAAACACCACTGTATAGTTTATTATTACATGTATACAAACTAGAGAACATCAGAAGAAGGCTAGTCATACAGCAACACTAGTAGGCCAAGAGTGTGGTTAACTGATAGTAGTGCAGATTGTGCACGTCTCTGTAGCGACAAAGCCACCTCCATTTATTTCCACTATTAGCTTTGAACGTCATTCATCATGTCATCCATCACGTCATCATGGCAGTTACACCTACAAGTCCAAGTTTGCATGAGAAATTTTTTCCCACCACTTTGCTTTGCTACTAATTAGATGATAGTGTAGTCAGCAGTGAGTTCAATCCACCACTATGGGCTGTGTAACACTATCAGGGTGACTCCCTGGCTCTTGTAGTAAACACCCATCAACCACTGCAATGCTATCAGCATAAAAAGGAAACATAAAGTGGCCTCCAGGACCTAATTACAGTACTACCACACACCCAACAAGGAACTACTGATCATGAATATACACTATATTATACAGGCATTGCCATAGTAACATAATTTGGCCCTTCAATTTCAAGTGATAACCGCACAAGTTACTATGTATCATATGTTTCATGAGCACAAAGGCAAGGCAGCATGAACTACAACTCACGACATACATCTGTACAGCTATTATCATAGAAAAACTGTCAGTACACAATGGCAATCATGATGGTGTAGTCAGGAGCACATTTCCAGAGGGCTCTCAAGTTTGAATACTGATGCGGAACACTACCAGGAGTGTAATCAGGCTATTAGAGCTAGACAGGGATGGTGGGTACAGCTTGCATGTACTACTCATGGTTGTGCCGCCACTTGTCCCACAACGATGAACAATCTGCCTAGGTTATTCATGCAGTGTTGTGATCCACTGGGAGCCCACCCAATGGCTCATATACGTCTCATGGTTATGCCGCTTTTTGCTTCATTCTCATGTTGATTCATGTGTATTTCAACTCACTTGTACTGTAGTTTCTTAAAAGTGTGGAGAATTTGTTCATCTCTTGCCTCAGGATAACGCTCAAATATCTTCCGGAGGAACCTTGAGTCCAGTTCCTGAAGTCTCTCCTGCAGATGGAGAAGGTAACACAGAGGAAAGGAAGTGAAGGAGGAGAAGTGGAGGAGGAGGAGAGGGTAGAGAAGGAAGCAGAGGAGGTTGTAGAGAGCAAGGGAAGTGCAATGGGAAAAGGAGAGAGCTTAACATACGTGCCTCCCTAATCTAGATGATCCTGGAACCAAATGTTTATATGCTCTCTAATTATGCATCTGTATGAGGAAACAATTACTTATAGAGGGCACATAATTCTACCACATTTGCAGATGACAGTGGCAGCATTCCGTACAGGCTCAACCAGCAGTAGTTCATGACTGAATACAGTTACCTTTAGGCATCACCATATTACAGTTGGACAATCCACAAAAGAATATCTAGAACTGACTTAAAGATGCATGGTATCGTACTGCTTGCACACATGGTATACCCCTCCTTACAAGATTGCTTCATCTCAACCCATAGTTCTATCCCAAAGACTCACAAAGACAAGACTCAACTGTGAGAAGCTGTAGCATGAAGAGTGACCAGTGCTCTGTCTGTTTAGACTCCACTTAATAACATTTGACTTGTAGTAACATGTGCCTTGTAATTACACTTTAGGGCCACCTACACATGTTTAGAGGTTTTACCAGCTTAGTGGCCATCACCATGGTAACTGAAATTTCTTTTTGTGACTCCTGGAGTTCATTTGTCAGTTAATGAGGACAGGGTCGATGGTTACGATCTTTTTTCACACATACTACTCACGGCTTCGCCACTTCATAGTTATAAGGGACACATATTTAGCAGAGCACTATGTGACCACCCTGCTTCTCTCCTGTGGCCTCCATGTTGCTGCCACCACACACCACAGCATCCGTGCACCCTACGCACCTGTGACCGGACCTATAGATACCTAGGCACTTAGCTACAGCTCTACACCAAGCACTGTAGCAGAGCTGTATATGCCATGGCTGTAATGACAGCTTTCAGCATTTCTTGATGAAAGTATGCAACTACATTTTGAACTCAGTTATTGACTGCTTCTAGCCAGCCGAGAAGTTGCATTAGAGGTTAGCTAGCTAGTGGTGTACAATAGCTGTAACAACCAGCATCTGAGCTCCATACTTGTGAGTGGAAAGATGGACACAACCACTGTTATCGCTGAGGTCATTATTGGGAAGTTTAAGTTCGAGAGTATGATAGCAAAGATTCTGCAACTGTGCATGTGAATTCTCAATAGCCTTGTTACCAGGCCCCGCCCAGCTTTCCGTCGCTTTCAGTATGGAAAAGCGGGAGAGGGCCTGGTATCATTTCTCACGTGAGTGACGTCAGGATAGAAAGGATGGTAGAAAGGGTTTAATTGTGTGTGGGCGCACTAGGCCCAGAACAGCAAAGAGAGCCAAGGCACAAGGTAACTTACCTCATGTATCTAGCTATCGGGGGCCGACTGTCGTACAGATGAAGCGTTGAGCGTGTAGTTGGTTGAAAATACGTGAAACACAGCCCTGTTAATTCTGTAGATTTTCGGCATTTTCCAATTACGTCATGCTCACGTGAGAAAAGATACCAGGCTCTCCCCGCTTTTCCGTACTGAAAGCGATGGAAAGCTGGGCGGGGCCTGGGAACGAGGCTAAATTCCCTACTGTCCTACCTAACCTCTGCAATCCTGCATGCACACACATGTTCTCACCCTGAGTCTGTTGTGTCCAAAGTGGCCCAGTATATCTTCCATTCCAGACATCACATGGTCTATAGTCTACACAGAGAAGAGAAATACATTTGTAAACTCACGATCCATTGCTAAAGTGCATTAGAGATTCCTTCCAACCTCTGTAGCAAAGCCTACTGGTATATACATGTTATGTACTCATTCACTAGTAGAATTAGGCTGCTTGTGCTGTAACTAGTGGGTTGTTGTCAATCTTGGTACAGGTGTTGTACAGTAAATTGGAATCTATTTAATTGGGCTAAATTAAGGTTTAATCATTTTTCAGCATCATCAGTGACATTTAGTCACTATACATAAATGAGTGCCTCAATACACTATGAGGAAAATTAGCCAGGAAACCTACTGCCTACAGACCTGAACACACATAGCCGGGGTCTCAAGACCAGTCTTCCTGGACTACAATAACTTGCCAAGTAGCTATCACATACTCAGGTTGTATTGCTGGTACAAGCACAGTACTACCCACATAACTTGACAAAGGCAATACACATTCACAGATTCGCTTAGCTCCACAATAACACTCTGAAGTAGCTACCACTGGAGATTAGATAAGTGCCCTTGTAAACAAAGTGTTTACCCTAGCTACTACAGTAAAGCCACTGTTGAGAATGATTGACCTTTGACCTGAAACTTTTGACTACACAAAGCACTTACCTCTGGCACAACCAGAACATGTACAAAGGTGTACACAGCATACAGTGGAACATACACACACTAGCTGAAAGGCTGCTCTTTGGAATACGTTTTACTAGTCTCAGTCACAGACTCAAAGCCAACTTCATCATAAATCACTTTTCTTACAAATAAGGGCTGGGAATGAGGCTAAGACATTATTCACAGCACCGATGACTTGCATAGGTAGTCTCTCTTTCAGTGCTCAATACATTTTTGGACACATTGGTTGCAAATACCAAGAAGTGCTGTTTACAATAACTTTGAGGTCTCGGTGGTGTCAGACTTCCAGTGCAATGCACTCCCAACATTGTCAGACTTCCAGTGCAATGCACTCCCAACATTGTCAGACTTCCAGGGTAATGCATTGTAATAGTCATACAAGGCTTCGTTTTAACTGGGAATAATACCTTACACAAATTATAGAGAAATAATGATTTTAAGAATTGTTCTTGTGCAGCCCTACAATAAATGGCAGCACCAGAGTACAATGGATGGCGGGACAAGTGAGTCAAGTTGTGGCGAGCGAACAAGGTTGTGGCGAACACAGAGTTGTTGGTGCATACCTCCACTGCATCCACATGGTGCATATCCACACTGCACATGTATGGGGGAGTATGGCAGTAAACTCACCCCTGGATGGGAAGCCTCGTTGGAGACAGATACCTCTGTTCCCATGGCACCCTGGAGAGCCCAATCAAGTTAACACCAAGAATGCAAAGACCTACAAGTTGTCTACATTCCTGGCAAATTAATCAAATTTGGCTCCTTTTGAACATCATTTGTACACATTTGCGAACAACGCTGTACATTAGGTAACCCCATACGCCTATTTAGGCCAATTCTTAAAAGAAATACTCACTCTTGTAAGGATTTGTCTCTTTTCACTAAATTCCAGTGGGTGCTTTGATGCCATCGAGTCAGGTGAGAAAAAGCACCAGCATGGTACCTCATTTATTTATTTTTTTTCAAAAGGTGGTCCTGGAATGAATCCTCTGGCCTGGCAGCCCTGTCACTGCAGTACAAACAGGAGCCACACGGTAGCACCTCTCGTCTAAACAAGCTATGCAAAAACAAGTGATTTCATTACGCACCAAAACAACCTAGCTGGTGTTTCTTTCCTAAGGAGGTGAGACATCCCGCAAACAATTGATTTTTAATCTCAGTTGCCGATCTCCTGCTGTCTTCTTTTCTTCCCTGACTGTACAAGTGTGTTCCCCTCTCGCCATACAGCAATACCGCACCACTCCACCCCATCCCACTCTGTCACAGCAAGCAATTAAGATGAGTGATTGGCCAACCTGGCAAAATTCTCACATCCAAAAAAGTTACAACCTTGTGCTTCCAAGATCTATTTATCTCCCCTCACCTTCCATCTCTCCTTCACTGCGTGTTTGATCACGCTAGCGCAATGCCAACAAACAGTATAGCCTCTACATGTGCACAAGGACCATATCTATTTAGTGATTGAAGCAGTCAATGATGAGGCCCAGCCACCATGCTTGCTGGCATACCACCTCCTCCTGTA